>JAUBNQ010000004.1:10740881-10754492 GCA_032353495.1 Ctenopoma kingsleyae | reverse complement strand
GATCAGCTGTAATGTGTTAGATGTTGACTTTGCAACAATTGAGTTTTAGGGTCAGTTAAACACACAAATTAAGAAAAATAGCAGTTATAAAACAGAGCTGGAAGTCATTCTATGCCCCTGCATTAAAACTGGGAGCAGTGGGACACCAGATTATGGAACAACTTTTACTCTCTAATGGAAGTACATTTGTCTCAGGAAGATTCAATGATTGTTATAATTAAAAATAACGTACTTTAGAGCAGCCTTTCTCAACCTGGGGGGTCGCCAGATGATTGTGAAAAAATATACATTTACAAAATAAATATCAGATTTTGACATTTTTAAGTAGTTTTACTTGTTTTCTAGTTCAGTGTTTGTCCAGAATTAATCTTATCGCCTCAGTTTGTAGAGTTGAATAATCTGCACACTGCTATGACACACAGCGGAAAAAGAAACGTGCGTTTTGACGTTGACGTTAACCTGCAGCTGCTGTAGCATGTTTGCTAGCAGGAGCTGCAGAGATGAAAATGGAGTGTTAGCTGCACAGAAATAACATTCATGCATCATTCAGGCTCAAAACTTCAGAAAGCGGGAGGTGTCTCAAGGTGAATCACCTGAAAGCCTGAAGGCCAACACACACTGGAAATATGCAGACATCTCTCAAAAAATGAGGACAACGAACAATCATCATTTACTGTTCTGACCGATGTGACACCTGCAGAAATGCGCAGAAGTTTCATATGGATCCTTTTACAAACTCTCAGGAAATTATTCTACACACAGCTGGAAGCTACAAACTAAACTTCAGTGACTTATTGATGTTCTGAAACAACCTGGATTAAGCTGGAATGAGGAGGTGAGTCTCATTCGTTAATACTCTGCAGATTCTGCTTTAATCTCAGTTTGTAACAGATGTGAAAATGTAAAACAAAGTGAATGAGACAAAGATCAACATACAGGAAAGTTGTTTTGTGAATGCAGCTCTTTCCAAAGCAATTATGTATTTTGTTCTCTGTGGTTTATGGATCAATATTGTTGCTCAGATGTGGAGAAAGGTTGATGTTCAGATGTCGTCCTGTGTGCAGACTTAACGAAGGAGGCTCTGAGGCTTCCTCTTATTGTGCGTGAGATGTAATAACAAAAGCAGACTGCAGAAATATGTAATTTAATGTTAGGAATTAACAAACACTAATAACGGGAAAATGTACTACAAGCACATAAATACATAACTTAATTAGCTTATTTAATTCGTGCCGCGGTCGGTGTGTGTTGGCCTTGACAGCGGAAGGCGACGGGATAGGGGGGGTGGGGGGGCGTAGTTTACCGGGAAGGCGACGCGCGGGGGGTGGGGGTGTTGTGCGGGGGTCGCCAACACCAACGAATGTTATCTTGGGGGTCGCGACTCAAAGGTTGAGAACCACTGCTTTAGAGGAATAGATGGGACAAGTGGAAGTCAGCTCTGTCTGAAGAATTACATTGTAAAGGTAACAAAATCATAATTCACCATTATCAGCACTTGGGCAAAGTACACAGTGGTGCATGGGCATCTGATAACAGTGGAAAACATTAACAAATAGGCTGTAGTACTATAAAGGCATCTGCTCCTCCTGGTCAGATTGTAACATGTTTTAAAAGAAACTTGAGAGCATGTAACATATATTATATCAAGTAAAAACAAGATGGCCTTGATAAGTGCTTATCTACAAATATAGTCAGCAGGGCTTGGCTCAAATTGTGGCCACGACAGCCTCTCAATATACTTCGAGGAAATAGATCATGCTGACAGAACAGAACTGACATCTTGACATGACAGAGAGTCTCAGGGATACCTTTCTGGACTTCAAGCTAAAGTTTTTCAGATTGGTTTCACCTAGCCTGGAGATTTTCTGAAATATACTTTAGACAGTTTGTCTAAAAACGGTCTTTAATGCAGACAGTGAACATTAAAGACAGTTTAATAAACTAAATTAAACAGATCTTGAGGTTATCAGAGCACAATGAGACAGTTCTACTATGCTAGGTACTACATGTCCCATCATGCTAGGTCATGTCTAATCGTTGGCCTTGTACAGACTCCTGAACCAAAATACGCAATAACAGTTGTTATTATATCAAGAAAAAGGCTGTTTGTAGACACAACCTGTAATCACAGAAAAAGCCGAAGTGATCTAATCTTCCGAGCTAATTTAGTCCGCCTTGATGCTAAGTCACACGTCATAATGAAATCAACCACGAAAGCGAAAGAAGAGGCACACATGTCGACGTTAAGCTCACTTCACCAACATCACTAGAAAAAAAATGTTTCACAGAGAGGTTCAACAGTGGCCTGGACATGTCTAAAACAAGCTAAAACCATACAGGAAATGACAGACATGTCTCTCTGGGTGGCTACAACCCGGACATCACAGATATATTCACGTGTAACGATATATCTACGGGACACTGTTGATGAGCTAGCTAACATGAACATTAGCCAACTGGCGTTAGCTGCCCAATCCAACTGTTACTGGAGCGGAAGTCTTCAGCCACGAAAGTAACCCACAAACATGTGAGCAGTAACACCCGAGTTTGCTGCTCTTTCACGGACTCTCGGCACATTTGGAGGCGTGGACATCTGACCCTGCGAACCGTGGACTCGCTGATGACCCGGCCTCCCTCTCTCCTGAAATCTCGACTCGGTCTGCCGCTCCATTCTTCCGGTTAGTCCTGAGGGCCGTTCCCAGGCCTGGGTAAAGACCTTAACTACACTAACACCGGGACGGGCGTCCTCTGTCAAGAAATACACATATTATCAGCGAAACCCGCAATTTACAACATACCCGTAGCTTCAGTTTGATGTTTCCTTAGCTAGTGGTGAAATGGCGTTGTTCTGCGTTGACTCTGGCAGACTCCCGACTTCCCAGGGAAGCACCAGCTAGCTTTCTTCTGCGCTATCCGTCAGACTATCTGCTGTTTCTGGTTCGCGGGGGCGGGTCATAGTGAGGCTGCGGAGGGACGCTTGTTTTGTGTCTCGGGGCACTCCAAGTGGAAAGGTCTTTACTCAAAAGGCAACAACAAATAGCCCCGCCTTGTCGAGACATCCTTGGTTATTAAATCTAGTTGTACACACAAGCAGCCAGGGGAGTGGTCACCGCACTTCCCCAAAGTCCGTAGCCACATGAGCCAAGCACTTTAATATTTCTGTGGGTAGTTCCAGTATATATGTGGTATATAATGACCTAAGCATCTTCTGTGGTATGAGGCCAGTATTTCTTCAGTGGTAAAAAATTTGGTACAATTTATATGCACTACTTTTATAAAATCAATGATGTATTATCATGTTTTAACAAAAGACATGATCATCAGGATTCAAGTAAAATTAATTTTATAACATATCTCACTCAATAAAAGAACAAGAACAAGTCAAGCCAATCTATAAACACAATATACCCAGTAATGGTCACTGGATACTGTTCCTGAGTTGTTGTATTACAGTCCCTCCCCATTGTGAGGCTGAGTCAGTTATTCTTCCTCTGTGTCCATTGACGCTGACTGGCCTATGGCCTGCAGTGCTGCCTCATACTGCTTCCTCAGGCCTTTCAGATACATACGCAGGCTGTCTGGGTCCAGCCTGGAGTTCCTGGCAGTCTGCAGGAGGCGAGTGGCCAGGTGATACACAGCTCTCTGTCTTTGTGTTTCTGGATCACTGTGATGTCTGGCCTGAATGAATAAACAAAACCTCAAGTATTGGGTTTTTGTCAAGCACTTCTCTTATATAAACTAGGATTATTTATGGGAAAAAATATATGTGCACTATCTATCATCACATCAAAATCAAGGTCTAATATTGGTTTCTATATTACATTTTATTTTGCAGTTACACACAGTGTAATGTCTGCTCTAAAAGCCCTGGATAAAATGTTAAATGTTAACAAAAAGTACAGTCTAAGGCACAAAAAATAGTAGGACAAAGGCTGAATCCAATATTTATGAAACATACCAAAAGCTGCTGGCTAACTTTGGAGGCAATTGTCCTTGCCTCTTGTGTTATTGTTGAAGGAATGGCAGTCATTTCTGCTGCTCTCAGGCCTAAAATACCAAAAAACAATCATTGTAACCATTTTCACAGCCAATTTCAATAGGACTGTACTCAGATTTAAATGACTCTCTACCATAGTGTCTTTCCTCAGAGCATCCCCGTTTCAGCAAGTACGTGTACACCACACTCTCAGCACCAGTGTCACCACTGCGTGTATGTTGAACCTCCATGTGCTGGTTCTCCACATTGGGATAAAGAGACTCTAGTTGGCACAGCTCAAGAAAGTGTGTTGCAAACAGGGTGAATGCCTGCAAACAGTAGACAAACAATACACACCTTAGCAATTAAAAGACTGGATAGCATGTGCTATTCCTGTATTACAGTATTATACTGCTTTACTGTTGACCTAAAAGGTGTAACACAACAGGCAATAAATGATTAATACAACATAGGAATCTGATTCATCTGGTTTTCATACTAGAGAGGGGCATGGCAGTACATAATTGTATTGGTGTATCTTCTACCTGAAGGCTAAGGAGGAATTCACTAACTGAGTGACAGATGCCAATGCCCTCCTCAGCACTGGTACCACGCCCAAGCTCATCTACGATGATTAGGGACCTGTCACTTACATTGTGAATTATGTAAGCGATCTTTGGGGAAGAAATATAGCCAATAATAATTTATTGATATTTTTTTCACAACACAAATATAATTAAAGAGCATGCGCAAAAATAAAAAACATACCTCTTTCATTTCTAGCATGAAGGTTGAAGAGTTAGTTTCAAAATCATCATCCACACCAATTCTGGTGAAAATCTGATCAGCCACTCGAAAAGAGGCATACTCAGCAGGGACATAAGAGCCTGGAATAATAATGCATGGGTTTTACTCAAAAATCAAGCCAAATCAAGGCAGAACTTTGCACAGCTTGCTCTTCAAATTCACGTAAGGCTGAAAGGTTTGCTGCTGACCTATTTGAGCCATGATTTGACACAGCGCCACCTGTTTGAGGTAGGTTGACTTGCCGCTCATATTGGGTCCAGTGATGATGACAAAGTTGCTGCCCTCAGAAATGTAGGCATTGTTTGACACAGGCTGCTGTCCAGACAGTCGCTCCAGAATGGGGTGACGACCCTGCTTGATGGCCAGCGTGTCTGTGAACTCTGGACGCACTGGCAGATACAACAGAAAAGGAAACACAATCATCGTTTGAATGTTGTTTGTCATTCACATGACAATCCCAAAGCATTAAACTACAGCGACATTGTATGAGGCAGTGTTTGGCACATTACCAATGCTGTGTAAATTTCATATCAGTGAACAGTACATGACTTATGTATATAATTAAATTTTTATGTAGTTAATTACATGCTGGTTGGCTGAAATCGGTGGTATAGCAATATAGCTGATTTCTGAAAAAAGGTGTGTGCAGTGGTTAAAGGCAACTCGCTCCTCTGCTAGGGAGATTTGTCTCAGTAAATACAGCGCACCAGCACTCACTTATATAACAAGGGTAATCTGAGTACAAGCTGGCAGGGATAGAGCGGGGCAGGCAGTCAGCACGTGTCTATGGAGAGACACTTTCAGACAGCTGAGGGCCAGTGCTCATCACCCACGTGGCTGATTGTTCTGGTGCTGCCCACCACCCACACAAAAAGAACTGAGGCCAGCAGAGCTGCCACCTCAGTAGAGCTTTCTGGCTGTAATGTGTGACGCTGACTGGGTGCTGCCTACTGTGTATACAGCACTCCCTTACTCCCTTAGACAACAGATCACACTGCATCAATGTTAATTTGGCAGTTCAGCAGACGAGGAAGCAACAGTGGCTCATATTTACCATAGTCTGAGATAGTGCATGCATTTGCAAGTGACAGTAGCATGTCCAGCATGGATACAGCATCAGACAGCTTGTAAAGGCAGTGAATATGCTCGTGGATAGTGCGCAGCAGTTGACATATCACCCTGTTCACAGAGGCAAAAGAAAAGCACTTCAAGAAAATTATGGTTATTAAATACCACCATCTGGTGGAAAAAAAGGGAACAATCTTTCTATTTGATATAAATCAGCTGTTCCAATTTTAAGACAGCATAATCACATTAATCCATGAAAGGAAAATAACAGCCCACAAATAAACTAATTATTTAGTCAAGGGAATTTTGCGATTACTCAGCTAAGCATTTCTAAGCTATATTGATTAACTTGATTTATTTTTGAAGTACATGTTGTACAATAAATTAGTGTGTTTGTAGATCACAGGATTATACTCTACTCACACATAGGACATGTGAAAGATCTCCCTCAGGGCCTCATCACAGCGGTCATTCATCTTCATCAGGTCTGCAGTGGTGAAGCCATAGTTGTTCTTATACTTGGTTACCTGAGGTGACAGATGTTCACATACAGTTTTTCGGATCATTCATCAATTCAAACTTGTGGCAACTAAAATCTGATTTGACTGATTTGCTTTCCAATCTCACTTGGTTGTCTCTGTGTTTTGTTTATCTATTCCTTTAGTGGACCACACCTTAATGAATTCTGAAGGGAGTTTTCCTTCAGGTAAGACCACACCTTCAAGTTTCATCTGGATAAAGAAACCTCTAGCCGTGCTGAAGCTGGTACGCATTGGCAAGCCATATTTATCTCCCATCTGGTTCACTAGCCCTGTGCAACACAATAGCATTCAACAAGTCTTGTTATATGAACACAAAAGCTGTAAGCTAGAGACATTTACTGAACAGTCACATTAAACACCTGCAATGTCGTCCACTATCTCAGTGTAAGCTCTCCGGGCAATGTCGAGGAACTCATTGATGTTGGGGCGCACAGCGTAACACTTCTGGGTGCGCATGTTCAGGCTCCCCTTCAGGTAGGTAGTGTCATCATTTATTACTGTCTTGATCTGCTCCAGAATCATGTCAAACCTAAAGTGGACACAAATATACAGTGGAAGAAGACTGTAGACAGCAAAAACTAGTACATTTGCATAATCTACCATAGGCACTCAGCTAAGTACCTGTTGTCTTCCAGTGAAGCACTGTATGCCTTGAGCAGTGCTGTGTTGCAGTTCTTCAATACCATCTGTTTATGAATTGTAATGTTTGAAGGATTTACCATTTTACCTAAGTAACAAACACTGCTATTTTTTTGTCATGCATATCAACAGACACAAACCCTTAACCTTGGCACCAAATCCAATGTGTGTTTCAGCTGAATAACATGTGTAATCTTTGCTTCAGCAACTTGAACCTGTAAAAACATAAATATAGTGTGGAAAGGTACTCAAAAATCTAGAAAGAACAATTTTTCACATGTCATTTAACTACTGTAAAACACACAAACTGACTTGATGTCAAGACATTCTACTGGAATTAAATTTTATACAATTATAAATAACAAAAAAACTGTACATACTGTTTCCTGCTTTGGGATTTGGACAAGAACAGAGAGCAGCTGGTCAATGTCAAGGAAATGACCTATGGCTAAGAAGTGAAAAAGAACAGATATTGAAATACATGTGTGTCATGCTCTGTTAGTCGGTTAGTTCATATAATATTTAATGTGTTGATAAAAAGTGTCTGTGCTTGCTCCTGACCATTCTTCAGGCCAAAGAACAGTTCCTCGTCCTGTAGCAACTCTTGTATGGTGTCCAAGCGTATGTTGATGGTGTCTACATCAAGCAGGGGCTCCAGAATATTGGAGCGCAACCTTCTCGCACCACCAGGTGTTTTTGTGTGGTTAAGTACCCCTAACAGAGTATGTTCACTCCTATACAAAGCAAAGCAGAGACAAACACAGACTGAACACATCTATCAGTATCCAAGCACAACATAAAAAGATGAGAAAAATTATGCTTTCACGGTCTTGGCCTTGATTTCCTACTTACCTGTGGTCTCTATTATTTACCACCAACTCCAAGTTAGTGGCAGATGCTGAGTCAATCATAGCTGTTTGTTCACTCCCTTTAAAAATCACCTTAAGAGACTTGGCAGCGTAGACAGAGTTCTGGATGAACTCTAAGTACTTCACCAAAGCAGCTGTAGTTGCTAGGCAATAATATCTGAACAAATCACACCATTAGATTATAAAAATGCACTATAGTGCTACAGAATATCTATGTCTATATATCATTGCACTCGGTGGCATACTTAGCTTGCACTTCCATGAGAACAGTGCCAAATTCTGGAGCACACAGCTGCTGAATATACTCCAGTCCTTTCCTCTCATTAAAGTACTTCCTTTGGATTGCGGTGAAAGCTACACCCTAACAACAAATGAACCAACCATGCAAATATCACCTCACACTATCTTTTATCCTTAAAAAGATGTCAACAGATAGACATTTACCTAGATAATTAACAAGTCAGTGAATGAAAGGGCATGAGTGTTCTACATTCTACTTTAAGATTGAAAAAGACTTGTGTGAAAGAACTGTGTTTTACTCATAACAGCTATTCTGCAATGGTACCGGGAAATTCTCAGTGATGAGGTTGAACAGCTTTGTCCCTTTCCCCTTCTCGCTGGATGTGTCTGGCATCAGTATTTCCAGTGGCACCAAGATGTGAATCTTGGTTATAACCTTAGAACAGTAATATATGACTGAGTCACGTGTTCCCTGTATTTCAGAGTCTATTCTGAGTGCAAAGTGACTGCGTAAAATGGATGGGCTACCTTGGCATAAGTCCCAGTGTCTGCAAACTGTGACAGTACAAGCTCTGGATATCTCAAGTTGAGACTAGCCATGCCAATCTCCCCCCTGGCCAAACCGCGGCCCTCAACTACTGCCACAATCACAGAGGCACCTGAGATTGTATTTGCAGAGGAGCAACTCGTTGCTACATAAAAGAGAAATCTGAATGAGAAACTCAGTCTCAGTATTTTTTTTAAAGTTTCACTTACATTATTTATCTAGGACTGAAGTACTGGTGTGATCAGTCAGAGGTGTCCGTGCAGGGTGTAGGCCTGTGGCCCCAGCAGACCCTGGGGTTTTCCTGTGTCTTGGTGTTCCTCCATGGCTGT
Organism: Ctenopoma kingsleyae; assembly: GCA_032353495.1. Taxonomy (NCBI): domain Eukaryota; kingdom Metazoa; phylum Chordata; class Actinopteri; order Anabantiformes; family Anabantidae; genus Ctenopoma; species Ctenopoma kingsleyae. The sequence goes on along the minus strand of JAUBNQ010000004.1, from coordinate 10,745,475 downwards.
GGATGGGGGAACTGTCCGAACCAGATGCAAGGAGTGGTAAATTTGTCCTACCGAGCCTAACGTTGTGGTGAAACGGACCTTCAATACAAAACATGAGAAGACGGTTTCTGCCATTTAATACTATTGGAGTGACCTGCTCAGATAGAAGGTTTGTAAAGGTGTCCCTATCAAAGACCCACTATCAAAACAAACTCAGACAGTTGAGGATGAAATATCTGACAATGTCATTGTAATATTTACATTTTATTGTCTTTAGCCTTTTTGTGTACACCCTACCCCTCCAGGAGACCTCATGCTAATGCTAAAACATTTCTGGTTACTCTAACATCACCTGAGGACATTCGGGGCAGTGCTGGACCATGGCTGGAGCTCCTGCTGCCTTCGTGTAGACTGAGATGAGATGACTGTGAGGATGCTGAAGCGGAACCGTACGAGGTTGTGTCGTTTTGTCCACTTCTGTTCACTGGGGACACCTCCCAGGTTTGTCCACATTCCGAAGTTTCACCACTGGTTGTTGCTACTTCTGTGCTGCTATGAAACATTTTAAAAACGCGCAAAGTTTAATGCACGTATATTTCCAAACTCATTTACACATTTGTAAGATTCAGTGAATATCCTTAACAAAGCGATAGTTCAAGCAAGTCCCACAGGAAAATAAACCGCCAGTCAAGTTTGCGCGCGGTCAGCCGCTACCATCTGCGCATGTCTAAAATTGTGGTTCTTACCTAAAGTGATAATTAATAAAATAAAGACGCTTCCTCAAGGCTTACACGTTGTAACGGGGAAAAGACATCCCTATAGACTACAATTTTTGCTTCATTTCTGTTTTTTCCATTTATTTATTTATTTTTATTTATTTATTTTTTACTAAATTTCATAGGTCTATCATAACTAAAAATTCACTGTCAAAAAGTCCAAGTTATTCGTTTTTTATTATTGGTTAAATCAGACTGTGAATGTGTACCAAAGACTGTACTAAATCTTTATAAATCAGTTATATGGCATCAATAAGTTAATAAGCACCTTCTGCGTTGCCAGGTTGTTGTTTCTCCAATATAACACTTTGCGTAAAAAGCTATCCTTTTAAATCATTGGATAGACCTGCTTGATTAACCATCAATAATTCCTATTACCTACCAATGGTTGCACAGAAAAAAAAATGCTTAACTGACTTCTTGACGTTTTCTATTTAATGTAATATGTAGTGCCCTTTCGATCTGTAATAACCATAGACTGTATGCTGACTGTATTTCATTATAAACAGACTATGGTAATAAGCCAGATTTGTAGACTTTTATTGTGGAAAAATAGACCGGAAGCCCTCCCCTTCTTCCTGTCGGGGACAACATGGCGGCTGACACAGATGAGAGTAAATATTTTGTGAGAGATATTGAGAAGAACGACGGATGTGTTTTGAAGGTGAATCAGTGCTATTTAGGAGACGTGGGCTGTGTTGTTTGGGATGCAGCTATCGTTCTTGCAAAATATTTAGAGACGAAACAATTGTATGATCCGTCGTCAGGAGTGAACATCTGGGCTGGCAGGAGAGTGGTGGAGTTAGGAGCTGGGACAGGAGTTGTTGGTCTGATGGCAGCAACACTGGGGTGAGATGACTTTTGACTATTGGAAGCTAATGATACATTAGCTACATATGAATATACATGTTACGTTACCACGTTACTGTGTACTTGCCTGTACTTCCTTGTTTTGCAGTGTGTGGACATCATGCTTGGCAACCTTAAACTGATTTTACACTATTAACATTTATAAAAACCTAAAATAGTTTAGATTTTTGTTTCATATTTATCATAGAGCTCAAGTTACTGTGACAGACCTGGAGAATCTACAGACTCTCCTGAGAGTGAACATCCAGGAAAACCAGGCACTTATAAGCAGTGGATCTATAATTGCCAAGGTACTAAAATGGTTTGTACTTAAATTTCTTATTTTTTATATTGTTGAATTGAGTTCAGTAGTATATTCAAGCTGCACAATCAGCATATAGCAAACCATGTCCAAATGACGACTGATTGATTGCTCCTCTTCTTAAAGGGGTGAGGATGTGTCTGAGTTCTTGCCACCCCCACATTTTGTTCTCATGGCAGACTGCATCTATTATGAGCAGGTATTTTACTGTAGTTCTCTACTTAAAATTCCAGTCAGACGTGACCCTTTCAGTGTTGACGTATTTCTCATTTTGTGTCATCACATATTTCCACGCAGTCAATTGTTCCACTTTTGGAAACATTGAAGCTGCTCTCTGGACCTGAGACCTGTATAATTTGCTGCTATGAGCAGCGCACCGAGGGCGTCAACCCGAAAGTGGAAAAGCAGTTTTTTGAGGTTAGAATCTAACCATGTATTTCATTGCACTGTCTCGCCTCCCTTGCTTATTCACTATGGTCTGTTCTGTTATCTTTTAGTTGCTGCAGAAAAACTTCAACTATGTGAAGATCCCGTCAGACAAACAAGACCCAGAGTTTAGAAGTCCAGACATCCACATCTTACACATACGGAAAAAAAACTCTGAGTTTGTGTGATCAGAAAATGTGATTGTGAAAAAGAACATTTAAAGTCTGTAATTTTGTGTGTAGAATACTCCATCTTCATATCTGCACTTTTTTACACTTAATAAAAAATAAACAGATTTTCTAGTATATCACTAAATAGTGATGCATGATTTTAGTAAAACATTTAAAACATGAACTGCTTGTGAAATGTTTTTATACAATAAAAATCAAGTTTAGATCATATAAGTACATTCCCTGATCTGTGTAATTTGAAGGCTGTAAAAGTACAGACATGACAGACTTATCAGACATATCTTTGCTAAAATTAGTCGTTTTAGCAATGATGTGGACATAGAAGGGGTCACACATTTGTGTTTGGATCTTAAAACGCAAGTATTGAAAATGTGATTTTTCAGTTTTTATGCAAAACACAGTGAAGCAAATTTGGAAATGTTAAGTTTACGCCTCAGTTAACTCCAAGAAACTACAAACACTGTACACTGTGTATCTGCCCTTTTCTACTGTGCCTTAGGATAATTAATAACACAATAAATAACATATATATTATATATATATTAATAACAAATAACATTTAATTACAGCTATAATTTTACCATAGCATAACAGGATTTCTAGTGATCATGAATGAGGTATGTAAATTTGAACATTACACATTTGGAGCACTAGAGGGCAACAGTTGCTTAAAATACAATTAAGTATTTAACTTTGTGTAAATGTTGACTCTGTTCAGGTCTACTACAATTACACGAATAAACTTTGGATCAAACTGACTAATTACCTTATTTTTAAGTTGTGACGTTAATGTTGACATTAACTTATAAAAGCTTGTGAAAGATATTTTTTAAATTTTCAGTTAATGTTTGTAGTTTACTCATTCAACAAAACCAATATAATGTATGCCATTTTTGCCACCCGTGCAAGGGGAATTCCACCCTAAGCCTCAGATTAGCAGGAAGATTACAGCTCTTTATCAAGAATAAACCACGAGGTACGCCCCACAGGCATGCAGGGGCCCCTCACAGTCTTTTATGCTGCTCTCTGTTTACAAAGTGGAGCTGCAGTGTAGTAAGCAGGGTGGCCTCTAGTGCTCAGACCAAATAAAAATGTTTATGCTGTAGTTGATGGGATGGAGTTAACACTGAAGGTCCCACTGAATACTCAACTCACTTTATGGAAGAATCATTGGGAAGTGAGTTTGATTAATATTAAAAAGATGCTCATCCTGTTAGTTCTCTATAGGGACCTAGGAGAAGCTGGCCTGCTTGCCTGAAATCTGCTGATGTTGCGCAGCAGGAACATCTGTGATGGCATACTGCCTCAGACCCATGAATATTTCTGAGATTAATAGTATTTTTTATTTGACTTGGATCAAGTATCTCTTTATAATCTTATTTTCAGCAGAGGGTTTTGCTTTGTGTATAGAGTTAATTAATTCCAAATTACCAAACAGATATATTGTAAGAGCTTTTACCAAATGCTAATTCTTCTTTATACATCATCAAACAATGTAAAGTGTTTGAAGTGTGTGTATGATGGAGAAGATAGCGGTGTGGTTGGATTGAATCAGACTTTAACAATCTGACCCTGTAGGCCTTGGTTGATGTTAATACCTATCATAGGAGGCATAGAGTGGGATTAATTACCTTTTTTTTCTTTTTTACAATTACTATAAATTACTGCAGCAGCTCATTTAAGGTAATAGCCCCTTTTGGCCCTCAGTCCTCTCACTGCTGCCTGGGGCAGCTGGACAGCGAGATTCAGAATCAGCCAGGTACTTTGCTCTCCTTTGGCTTTGACCAGTATATGTTCAGCTAATTAATTTGACTCACAGCTGCTATTAAGTCTGTGACCCCCATTGTTGCGGGGACCCACAGGAGTTATTGGGAGGATAAGAGAGGAGCTTCATTGTACTGTGTCAATATTCAACATTCCCCATAACCTTCCCAGTCAAATAATTTAGAATATATTTTCCTGTCTCTAGTGTACTCTTTTCCTTAAATGTTCAACACAAATTAAAATAGTGCTGTCATAGTCTTCTAGAGGAGAATACAGGGATAATAAAT
>JAUBNQ010000004.1:10718790-10740781 GCA_032353495.1 Ctenopoma kingsleyae | reverse complement strand
GACAGCCCACAGTGAAGCAGTGGTGCCACTGTACTCTGTTATCATATACACATAACAATTTATTCTGATGACAGTAAACATTCATTACTTAACATGTGATACACATGCTGTGTGCAAGAAGACAGAACATGCTCTGCCAACAGATGGTGCTATTAGCGGTAATAACTCTTAACTCTTACTGTTGTGGAAAACCTGCAGTAGGAGTAACACAATTCAAACCAATAAACCAAATAATCATATAAGCTGCGCTGCTGGAACACTGTCTATTAATTATAATATGATTTTGTTGAAATCTGTCTTTGCATTTGAATGTGAGACTTATCTGCAATTCGACCCCCAGGCCTCTCTTGTCTTTTTACCTATACATTTTAAAAAAAAATCTGCATGCACTTGATTCCCCTGGTTCTTTTGCAAGTAGATAACACGAGGGAGCAGAGCTCCTCCAAACCAGATGGATGGAGGAGAGGCTGACTCCAGCAGCCAGTGTGGTGTGCTCCACTCTGCTGCATCGCAGCCAAGTGACACAGAGGATCCTTTGTGTCACCATCATCACGCTGCCTGGAGCCAAGAGACACTGTTCCAGAAAGGAAGACTCATTTTCTCACTAACTATTAGGGAGTGGCTCAAGAATAGACATCAAACTGGGCTGATTAAAAATAGAAGAATGGCTGCATAAATGTGTGACTCTTCTGATCCTGCATCCACAGACGCACACACACACACATAGACAGGTCACCCTTCTTTCTTTCACATGACAACCTGAGCCTACTGAACTTTAGGCTCCACAAAGAGACAACAGGCCAGATCTCGATTCCAAAACAGACCACGTGACTAGTGTTGTTTTTCAGCTCTCTGTCCCTATCTCAGACAAGACACTACCATGTTAATAAATTGTGTTGCTCTTGTTCGGTGGTTTTGAGAGCAAGAGGCAGTATATGGTGACAAGTAGAACAGCCTGACAGGACAACAATCTTATAGAAACATAATACTGACTCCACCCCCTCCCCCCATCCACCACCACCTCCTGCAGGGAACAGGAGGAGGGTGGGGTGCTGTTAAGACAGCTGTGCTGCAGTTGAGAGGGGACAAAACCTAGTACAGTGGGAATATTGTGCACACTTGCCCCCTTTTTCCATTCCAGTGTTTCAGTTGTTATGATAATATCAGCACTACTAAATGCCTGTAATTATAAAAAAAAAAAATCTGCCTCAAATGAGAAGCTTTTAAAATATAGTAAAAGTTGGTCAAGTATTAAATGTATGTGTCAGTCAGTGGGGGATACACTCCAACAAAACGTCAGTAAGGATGGCTATAATATAAATACCACAGGCTTAGTGGAGACTTAACTCCCTGTGATTGTTGTCTCTGTGTTATAAAGTGCTATGACGTGTTTGTCATCATCAGGATGTGTGGCGGCCCAGCACTGAAGAGGGAAAACTGGGCAGGCAAGAAGCATATATGTATGTATGTAGCATTTCCCTGAGTCATTACCTCTCAGCAGTCTCAATCTGGACTGCGTGTGTGAGCAGCAGTGCCTGACTTGCCATAGATCTGATTTTTCCTCTAAGGCCCAAACTGTTGTCTAATCCAAACTAGCTGTCACTCGAAACACTGACTCTTCTGTAATTACAGTGATCTTGTCAGACACACAGATGTAGTCAGTCATGGAGCGTGACAGTGTGGTGGAAAGCTGCTGAAGGAAGCCTTTGAGGTAGCTTTGTGTGGATCTTCATCATTCTGTCAGTCAGTGAGTGGAAGCTGTGAGTAAATCCATGTGGCTGGTGGATGCTTCCATGCTGCTTCTGTCTACATTGCTGTACACTTTGATGTAAAAATTACCCGTAGGTGTTTCTGTGAGTGGCGAGGGGGTTACGTAAAGCCAAATTACAGATGCCACATGTTAGAGGTCAGAGATCTGTGCATTGTAAGAATAAGCTTTTGGCATAATTATTTAATTTTGCTTCAAAAAACGACTCACATAGATGTTTTTCCTTTGAGCTAAGCTACCAAATGCTGCAGCACCATCCATACTTCCTGCCCCTCCTTTCCAAAATTGTAGCACTGTTTACATCCGAAGGCAAAATGGTTAACACTCAGCTATGAACCTCTTTACTCCTTGTGTGTTACAGCTGGAAAAACACAGCATATGAGTCCAGGGACAAACTGGTTCACACTTTCACACAGCTGTGTTAGACATCTGCAGTCCTCAAGATATAATGTGTAGGTTTTCACATAATGGAATTTAAATAGAAGCTCAGAGGCTTGAAAATGTAATGGGACATAGCATAAAGCGGAAAAACAAACATGATAGTAGTCCAGTGAAACTGTACCAACAAAACAGTATAATTTAGTGGCTTAGATTATGTAGTTCATGCCTGTAGGAGCACTGTAACAATCCATTAAAACTGGGTAATGCAATATGAAGTTGTAACATTTATAATAACAATTTTCTGGTTCCTGAAATCATAATTTCACCACAGCAAGTAACCTTCAGCTGCAGATATGAATGGAATGTATTTTGGACCAATGCCCAGAGTGCACCTAGGACTTCACAGTGAGACATTTCCAACCTTGTTTAGCTGCCTTACACCACCGCGTGACCTCTACTTAAACCACAACCACTTTTTCAAATTGTTTACTGTTTACTGTCAAAGCAATCTCAAGTCATACATACGGTATAGACAGAAGAGAGAACGTGTGTGAAGACAGGCAGGGGTGTTCATTTACCTTAGCACTGAAGAACGTTAACCCTGGCAGGAAACCTGAAACAACTTTCTGCCACTTCCGGACCTGTTTCAAACTGAGCTCTGTGTGAGTTCATTATTAACGGTGCATTTGAGGAGGACAGAGGGAGAAAGATTTTGCATCTAAAGATACTATCCTTGAGGATAAGCAGCCATTGAATCAAGCTGTGTGAACTGTGTCTTGGACTAGGTGTTCCCTGTTACCATTTGGCAGATGAATAAAGTGCGTTAATAACAGTGTTCGCCTGTGCACAACAATATCTGTGTCAGCATGCATTGCAAATCCTACAGTGATTATTCAGCTGGGTGTGGCTGTTGAACTGGAGGCCAACATTAAGCCAGCAATGGCTATATTCAAAACCCACAGCTAGAAATTTGTCTTATCTTACAGCTACCTGCGCAAATGTTACTTTGTAGCTCGAGTTAAGAGGAAGTTAAGACAAATAAGGAAGACTAACCACACCTCTGTTAACCACAAACATAATTCAGGTTGATAGGCACGTCAGGAGTGCAGCTGCGATATCGCTCACCACAGTTACTTCTGAGCTGAATCTAGTTGACTAATAAAGGGCAAGCTGCCATTCTGACAAAGGCAAAACAAGTGTATCTTCCAGTATTGCAGAACTTAGGTCACAGGGGAGTGGGGTCTCTTTCAATTTCTTCATACTCTTCCTCTTTCCATGTAGAATAGGGAAACTGTCTGGAAACTTGCAGCACGGTCAGCCACCTATCTGATACCAAAAACACCAGGCACACTTGCAGAAATCCCATCAGGCCGTTGTCACGGGAACTATCCCAACAAACATGCATATTGGCCGCCTAAGACAAATCTGTCATACACATTCTTGTGCAAACCACTAAAAGTATTTTGCCGTCTAAATTTGAGAATTATGAAACGACTGGAATATGTGAAACAAGTGCTCAATGTCCCATCCGCTTCACTGGCAAGATGCTTAACGTAGCTATTGTTGAACTTCCTTCTATGATCTGAAAACCATTCCTAACTTTTCCTCTCAGTACGTGTAAGGAATTCCAGCTCAGCACAGAGAGATCTGACATAAGGGCCAGCAGGTCTCATCTTTACAGAGGAGAGGTCATAAAAACTTGCTTACAGTCTCTGTCCTTGCCCCAGGGGCCTCAGTGTTACCAATAAAGCTGTGAGGATCATATGGTTGTAATGAAGTGGTGAGAACTGAAGTGGCCATTACAGCCCAATTAAACTGCCCTCAGTGTCTAATGGAGGCCCTAGACTGCTGCTTGAAGCAAGAATTTACAAATAGCCTCAGAGGGTTGGATGTGTTCTTGACGTACAGTGTTACCGCTGATCATTTCAATGAATACCTCTTTTTTAAACAAGTATTTAAAATCACAGCTGCACGAGGTGTGTGGGTTGTGTGAAACATTTTCTGCAGCAGTGGAGTCATATCTGTCTGTGTCACCTGACCTGTCTGACGGAAACCTCTGTGGTGCTAAAGCAAACATCCTGAGGCCTCCATAACTACAACTTGCTAAGTACCAGATTTTCCACACAGCAAATGGCACCATGATTAAAAAGCAAAAATGTTTGTGGATGCAGACACAAGTACATAAGAATACAGTCTGGTTGTAAGGAATGCTGCAAATACTTTGCTTGCACTGTATGCTCAGGAGACAAAAAGAAAGCGCACTCCATTCTTATAAAGGCAAAAAGCGAACTCTGCAAGTTATTTATGTGCATGTGTAAAACAGAAAAGACATAGCACCCTTCAGTATGCTGAGCAAAAAATCATTGGAAATCTGTGGAGTAATACTAACTAATCTTTTGTAGCCCTATACACAGTAGTCAGACCATTTGTTGCCATCAATCCTGTCTTTGTCAGGAGTGAAAACACTCGTTAATCAGCTTATATGGAAACTGAAACATTCTTCCCCTGTGACTCAGTGCAATGTCTCTAATACACCGAGAAGCAGTGAACTGGCACATTCAAATCAAATTAGAGTATTTTTACTTATATAGATATAAGAGATATATAAACCTCAAACTTTTTTCAGTGAAATGTGATGTAGTTACTTCATGTAGACTCAAACTAGAAAGAAATGACAAGCAGCAAAAAATAGTAGTAGAGTAATAGAAAGGGTAAATTATAGGGGAATAATCTCTGAGATCACACTCACTTTTGAGAGATTAGAATAAGTAAACACAGATTACTGATGAAAGAACTATGCCTATTACACATTTATTAGGAGTATTATTATGTGGGGAGAGTACATTTATTTTGACATAGTTGTGACTGGCTCCTTGTTTAGAGCAGAGATCATATTAACAGCATTATACACACACAAGGATTTAACTTATTTTTACTGGATACATTTTCCTAACACTAGCTGTCCATTTGTCAACTAGAGCAGACCTTAGTTTCAATGAATAAAAGCTACAGAGACTTAAATTCCAGGCACAATCAAAAGAGCTAACTGCTCACAACCAACATTCAAAAAGTAATCACTATTCAGCTTTATGCCACCACTGCCCCTTGAACTTTTATGCAAACGATCATGTGGCTCTCTTGTTGTTCCTAAAAGACCAGAAGTTTGACTTCCTGTTTTGTACATTTTCCCCATTTACTGGCAGAGGAACTTAGTCTTAGTGTGGACATAAACCCTTTTTGATGAGTCTGCCCAACAGCACTGAAACTCATGAACTTTAACCATGGGAAAGATTTCAGAAAGCTCAAAGTAAGGAAACTGTTAAATTAAGCTACTACTAAATTAAAAAAAACTTATATATTTTACCAAACTGTCAGCAGTTTCATCACTTACGGGCCTAAACACATAATCCATCTTTAATCCTTGAAAAAACAGAGACATACCAAGATTTAAAATCACTTTTTTAATAAGACATTACAATGACATTGTTCTGTACATGGTTCCCCCAGTCAAAATAGGAGTAAGAGCTGCACCAAGAGATGTCTTTCAACACTTCACCAGTAAACAGCTCCCTCTGACTGCCCAACAGATGGACTCTGATGTAGGGTTACTGTACTTTCGTACTCATGCTACAGATATAGGCTATCATATAATGTCCCAATACTGAGACTAATCAACTGTGGCATCAGATTGAGAGCTCAGAGCTGAATGACATTCCTTTGGAAAGACTGAGTCAACAGACTACGTTACCCAAAATTAAAAATGCATCCCAACAAGCATGTGTAAGTGTTACTGGAGGCCTATTTGTTGAATATTCAGCACAATTAAGTATCAAGACATGACACAAAAGGTCAATTATCTATATAGCCCACATGAGGGTATTGGAAGAGTCCTTTTTTTCCTCTGGTGTCAAGACTGTTGACAATGAAATGTAAGTAATGGCGACTTTTTTTTCCTCTTTTTTTCTTGCTGCAGTCAATACCTTTGAGAAGAAATACTTTTCATCACAGTACTGTGTTAAAATGTCCAAGTCCTTCCAAGTAGGCTACATGACATTAAAAATGTCCCCTTAGAGGGAAAGAAAAGATCCAAGTTCAATGAAACAGACAGAACCTTGAAACAAGCTTCAATCCAAAAATGAAGATAGAAACTTCAGCTTTCAACTTTCATTAGAAAAATTATATAAAACAGGAAAAATAACAGGCAAAGGCGGTGATCTCTGTGGCTTTAACATTAGGACCAATTAATTCAATATTCATCAAGCCCCAAAATAAAGCAAGTGACATAGGCCTGCTACAGAGTACAAGCAAACTGTAAGCCAGCAAACCCAGTTAAAGATAAATTAGTCATGGGGTAAACGTAGTATTAAAATAAATGGGAGATAATCAACTTTTTCTTAACCATATTCATTTTGAGAAGTTATTTGTTACTTGCAACTTTATTATAGTTTGACCTAGAACAGTCAGCACTCAATCATTAAGATTTGTAATTTGAGGTTAGCCATGTCAAGCCTTCATACAGTCCATCACCTGTGGTCGCACAGGAGGGCTGAACATACCAATTCCTATCTCTGATGCGGGTCAATCCGAGCTTCTCTTGGATTTCATGTGGCTTCATGGCATCAGGGAGATCTTGCTTATTAGCGAATATTAAGATGATGGCATCCCTCATCTCCCGATCATTGATGATGCGGTGAAGTTCCTGCCTTGCCTCGTCGATGCGATCTCTGTCCGCGCAATCCACCACGAAAATTAACCCTTGGGTGCCTGTGTAATAGTGTCGCCACAGAGGACGAATCTTGTCTTGGCCTCCAACATCCCACACGTTGAACTTCACATTTTTGTAGGTGACAGTTTCCACATTGAAGCCCACTGTGGGAATTGTGGTGACAGACTGTCCGAGTTTCAGTTTGTAAAGAATTGTTGTCTTCCCAGCAGCATCAAGTCCAAGCATCAGTATTCTCATCTCCTTGTTTCCAAAGATTTTTGAAAGCATTTTCCCCATTTTGAACTCTTGTGCATAAATATTTTGTTCCTAGAGAGAAAGTACCAAATACAGTGGCGATGATGATTCACTTTGACTACGGATTTTCTTAAAAGCTTACCTGTGAAAACATGACTCAATGAGGAGCATATACGAGGGAAAAAGTCAAAAATGCATACTCATGTCAAAATACAACAAACAGCACTTAGTGACTTTTTACTTGAGAGTCTGTGCGTCAGGATCCTGTGACGTACAGGGACATTTATGTTCAAAGTATCACAATGTTTTCTGGGCCTATGCACAACATGGCACGGTTAAACTACGAACTTGGCAGCAGCTGTTGCAGGACGTTCATTGTGTTTCCCAAGTCAACATAGAGCTGTGTGACAAAAACAGGCCGTGGCGATTAAAAATGCACAGAGCATACACAGTGTGTATAAATAAGGACCCGAAAAAGCCGCGGTACTTCTAAGTTCCTTCTGGTGCTTGTGTCTGGCAGTCCTCCTCACCGGGTGCGCCCTTGTTCTCTTCACCGCTACTAGAGCAGAAAAGCAGCTTTTTGCGGCTGTTCCATTAAGTGTTCCGCCGGGTAACTTCACCGTCCTGGAACGGACCACTTCGTAATAAAAAAAATCCTTGGTGATTCAGCAACACACGTATCCACTCACGAAACTCCACTTCGTGTGCCCCTGAAAAGAGATTTAAGAGGAGGGTCAGACATGCCAAATTAGCAAGCTACCGCTCACGGCTGCTAAAGACAGCTAGTAAGCTAGCATTAGCTCGTTTGTTGCCTAGTAAGCTAACTGTTAGCCTTGAGCTAACTAGCTAACGGCAGTTAGCCGCTGCAAACTAGTCATATCTAAATGTAAACCGCGTGGAACAATGGCAAATTGTTTGTCTCAAATCTCACATAAATGAACAGTTAAATGAAATATAAGCAGTTTACCTCCTATCTCCCCCTCCTGTCTCGATAAATACACCCAGTTCTCGCCTTTCTCCTTTAAGTCGAGCTGATCGCAATGCTGCTACACCGGAAAGGTGTGGAGCTGCATTAACCGCCACTTCCTCCCGTCTACTTAATTCAACTTCTTCTGCCGAGTACAGATCTCACTGTCTGGGCCGTGTACGACTCGGGATATACCATTCGAAATACAGTTCAACAGTGTACAGTGTATATTACTTTACACAATGTACCCAGTTTTAGTTCAGCATTATACATAAAAGTTGTTAGAATGTAACATTAACGTTAAGCTTTATTCTTAACGCACCGACGACATTAGTAGGCCCTGTTTGCTTTTAGGTCTATTTGAAACGGTCATATTAAACATAAAGACGTTTTTATTGATAGAAGTGAAATGCATGGATAATATTTTCAGAACACGTTATCTCGTTTTCTCATCTGACTATAAGGGCAATGACACCCCCTTGCGGCACTTTTGTCATTTAGTGCATTTCTTTCTGTTTGCCTTATCATCACGTGGAGAGAGTTAATCTGGTATTTAGTTAATTAAACAGCATCAACTGTGGTAGAAGTACACAAGCTGAGTAAGTCTACTCAGGTAGCCTACAAATGCTTGCCTAAAAAAATACTCCACTATAAATAGAAGTACCACTTCAAATTCTTTAGTCAAATTGAAGGGCTAAGTATATACCATAATGTACTTAAACTTCAAAAATACAAGTACTCCATAAGAAAACAATGTATTTTAAACTGTATTGATTCTGATGCTATGTGGTAACATGAAGGTACAAGTAAAATCCAGGTTTGGTCACCAAATTTTCAAAGGTGAGTATTCTGGCAAAGACCTTTTCTAGTAGCCTAATTAATAAACATATATTACCATAGAGACATAGAAACAAAGACAGCAGCTGGTAACCACCATCAGCTTTTTACCACTTTATACATATATATATAATCCAAAATAATTTATCATTTATTTAATATTTTTCATTAGGAATCTTCATCTGTAAAAGATAACTAAAACTAAACCTTTTAAATTAACGTAGTGGAGTAAAACAACAATATTTCCCTCTGAATTTTGATGGAGTAAAAGTAATAAAATACTTAATCTGTGCATTTGGCTGCACATTTGACACAACAAACTGACTAAGGGTATAATAATAATTGAACCCACACTTTATATTTCACTTCTCCCAAAACGACAGAGTGAGAAACATTTAGAAATTATAATCATGGCATTATTTTATCTTTAAAAGAAAAGAAAAAATATAACTTCTGTACACTAAAATAACCCTTTTTCCAAATGTTAATGCTTTGTTGCTTTGGGTTTAAAAAATTTTAAAAGTACAAACAAAACAAACAACAACAAAACAGTTGTAATTGGGGCCTGTGTAAATGTTTGAACACTTTACAAAGTCAACGTACATTTGCCGCAGAGGTTGTACTTACTACAAAAATCAACAAACCATGTAATTTGACTATAGCGGTGCCCAAACATTTACCTACAACTGTAGTCAAAAAGACACAACAAGCCTTTGGCTATCAGCTTAGTGCAGGAGGCTAAAATAAGTACACACTGGTCAGGCCTAAAATCAGTGTGTGTCTTCTTCAATTCTTATTTAATTTTTTTTTTGTATTTCTCTCTTAATCTTTTATTCTCTTAGATTATTTAGTACTAAAACTCTGTTTTTAATTGAACTTGAGCCAATTAACTTATTAAAACTCAAGTGCTGCAGTTCATTCCAGTAGTAAGGTGGATCACTCTCCTGTGATTTGGGGTCATGATTTTGAGCTCTGAACTCAATAAAAGGTATTAAATATCTACCAAAGACTTTATTAATCAAGATACCAATATACACCTTCTAAATGCCAGTGATGATGATCCAACATATTCTTATAACTCACAATGATGAGTATGATGGCTATTCTGTGTACTGAATTGAATGCAGCAGTTTGAACATATAGGAAATCTTGTATGTACACAGTATAATGTTCAAGCTTTGTTTTGGTATAAGAATCCAATTAGATTTTGCAACATTGTCCAATGTGATGTTTGTTTTGAACATTTTTTTAAATTAATGTTAGATAATTGTGATAATTCACATTTACATTCTTATTGGTTGATGTCAATGAATTATGCAGTCATTGCATATTTAAAATCTACAATTCTATTTCATAATTTATGGGCAATAACAGAGATTCTTCTGTGACTTCAAGGTCTGAATTCATTATAAGAAAAATCATGTTTACATGGACTTCAGCCTTTTGCTTAAAGCACTAGCAAGTATAATGTGTATTTGTGACTATATTGAGCTCTATCTCTCTTCCTGCATATTACATATTTTATACTTGGTTGACCCCTGTAGGGAAAGTCAGGACACAACAGTGACAATGTAGCTGCCACACAAGGCAGTTTGGACAACCTGGGTTCAGTGTCTTTGTCTTTTAGCTTCGTAAAATTGTACCAAGGCCTAACTGTGATATTGTCATTGATTAGTAACCTTTGTCTTAACATGAATCAGGCTTTCCACATTGCCATATTTTTCTGCATATGCCCAATTTCTGAGAAAAATGTAAACACAGAGCCACTGGATGCCTCCTTACACCTGCTTTATGAGCTTCATAGGATGTTGCATATATCTGTCATTGTCCCTCCATATCCCAACTCCATCCATAAAGGAACTCTTACCAGCTAGATTAAGACAAAAATAAGATTTAGTTTGATTGAGTACATGATCTGTACAGTGACTGAATCACTAATTTAAACTAGAAAAATGATTTGAATAATATTATGTATCAGAAAACTTGGATATTGGTAGCAATAGACTTCAACTAGTGGTAAGTAACTGAGTAGTTTATGAGTGTTTGTACTTTTCCATTTCAATGTGTATATACAACTATTTATTTGAATTAGTGCAGATTAAGGTTTTACATGGAAAAAAATCAGGTATATTGGGACGGTTTTTGTAATTTTATCTTGTGATTGCATTCTTGTGATTAAAAATAACAAATAACCTAAAGTGTCGACTTTTTATGTGAAACAATTAAGTGTGTATTTTACAAAGTATGACTCGCCATTTTGTTGTAGCTGACACAAACAAGCTGAGAAAAACACAGATTATCAGAGACATGTTTGGTAATTTGGGGCATTAATTAGTGTAGTTTCTTACTTTCAACTCTAATGATATATTGAAAATTATTTAATTTATTTCTTAAAAATATATGCCTATGGTTACTTTATATAATGTATTAGCCTGTAATGACATGTTATGATGTCATCTTTAATTCTGTCCTCATTCTTTCTTCCCTTAAATTTATATAGTATTATTATAAATTCAAATCAAGCTGAGGCATATGGCGTTTCTTTCTTGTGTTTTGGGGTCAGTTTCCTGTTTGATGCAGACCACACACCCCCAAATGATGCAGCACCAGCAGTTTTGACTTACGCTTTTCAAGGACGTATGTTTTCCTATGCTGTCCCAAAATACCTGAATTCACCCTAATATATAATCAATTTCTTCCACAAAGTTTATGAAGTGTTTTGTAAAGTTTAGTTCAAATTTGACTATGCAACAGGGAAATTGTATGTGTTTGGGAAACATGTCATGTTTTCACCTTATTTAAATATTTTGTTCTTTTGACTCTAAGATATTTTTTTCTTACTACTAGATAACTAGATAACACTGATATCGAGAAAAATGAGTTCTGTGGAGGACTAACTCCTAGTATTTTTGTATTTAGAGTATATTTTAAAGGTTGCCATTCTTTAAATTGACTGGAGAATTGATCCTACTTGTAGTGAGTACTTTTTTTTGTGTTCAGTAAGTACTTGCACTTAAGTACACCATGTTTGTGTACTTGTGCTTCCTCTGAGGGACCACGTTGAACCGTGCAGAAGGTTTTGTACAGGCCATCAGGTTTTGGTTGCAGCCTATTTTGCTGACGTCAGAGCGGATCCAGTGCATCGGCATTTCAAGGCCAAAGTAACTCGAGGGTTGGCAAAGACAAACTGTCATGTCCTGTAGTTTATTACTTTAAAATACCAACAAAACGATGGTCCCGCCTTCTCTGTATTACATAATACGATTACCCTGTAAATGCTTTTCTGTCCATAAGGCGGGAAGCACCTGAAGTCCACGACAGTTTCACCAAGCGCTTTTAAAGGGGCAGCTCCGCCTGACTTTAAATTCATCATGGCGGACTCCAGCTTCGATAACATGACATCCCTTGCCCGGGCTCTGTCACAACCCAAACTTGATCTGATAGAAGTAAACGATGTTCACCCTCCGCGAAACGTCCAGCTGCATCAGTGCCGGAGGAGAAAGTTATCGAGCTGCAGCTCGTTGGAGTGCGTCGAGCCGGTAACGTCACCGTGTGCCGAGGCGCGAGTCCTGGTCATCAACACCGGAGGAACCATCGGGATGACACTTCGCGATAACGGTGGTTATATCTAACTGAACTTACACTGCTTCTTTTCTGTCTGTCCTGTGTCGTGTGTCCGTCAGCTAGCGCGTCAGGTTCGTTGTTGAGTTGAGTTGCATCACGTTGTTGTGAACATGAGGCACCGAGCGAAGCCGTGCGTGACAACAGTAACGTTATGCAAGCGCACCCTGAAATAGTCCCGCAAATTGCTTAGTCTATCGTGCCATCACTGTAAAGGTAGGTTACGTATAGTGTATACAACGGTCCTCCCAGACTCATTAAGTTAAATGTATGGACCGTTATTTCAACAGTTTGCAAAACCAGCATATGCAGTTTTAAATCTGTGACCTGTGAGTTACTCATTTCAGCTATTCCAGAAAAGAGCCAGTCAAAGTTAGGAAACCATTAACGCAGTGAAGTTATTACTGTACGAACTGTTCCTAATGATTACAGAATCACTCAATGAATAACTAGATATTGACATGAACTGTTGGGCAACATCTGAAGCATAAAGTGAGGCAAAAATAACATTCAAAGGTCCTGTTCAGGTATGAGCTGCAACAAGACAACTCCAAGGTCAATGCGTCCTGTATTAAATCACAATCTTCCTATTTACTTTACAGTACTTACTCGTCTCATGGAGCTAACTCTTATGACAAGTGCTGTATAATAAAACTGTGTTAGTGCAGTTTTGTCTTTAAGGGTTAGGAATAGATTAAATGCAGCTAACACACTTCATGTACATGTGTATGCTTAAATGTGGATAAGCAGGTCTGTTAGCACACATACCATTATGTGTCTCGCTTTTTATTATTATATCTTTATATCTTTAGCTTGATGCCACCTCGTAAGTCATCCAGAATAAAACTGTAAACTTTAGTTCAGAGTGAAATATTTCTATAGGCTGTGACGTGGTTACTGAAATATATGTCTACTTCAGATCTTTTGATATGTTTACTTCTTGTGTTTTATGGTTAAGATCATCTAGTCATTTTCCCCTGTTTTGTAACTCATAACATTCCTTCAGTCTTTCTGTGATGATATCTGGAGACGGCTTTCTTGATGTGCCTGCAGCTCTTGCTCATGTAACTGTGAGCTGCCACGTATCATCTCTAGTATGAAGTGTAGTCTGAAATTTCTGCTGGAGTTCATCCATAGTGCACAGAGCCACCTAGCAGCATTGGTGCTGCTTACACTGGATAACAGATTGTAATTATAAAGTTCATAATATTGCCACATACAGTAGACTGAAAGCCATGAACACAGTATAAATAACTTTTTTTTTTTTTTTCCACCTGTAACAATGTCATTCCTTACATTCACCACTAGGGTTCAGTATGAGACTGATGGTGTGTTTATATGGTGGCACAAATTCTGTATAGTTTTTTGATTACCAGTAATCCCACAGAGATCAAGTTATGAGATATTGAAATAATCCCCTTTTTCTATTTCTGTAACCCACAGTGCTTGCACCAAAAGCCAATGCCTTTGTGAAGAGTCTGCGCAAACTACCCATTCTCCATGATGAGATGTATGCCCAGCAGACTTGCCTGTATGAGTACTATGGCTCTGACAACACCCTAGTCCTGCCGTAAGTGAACCTAAACCCACTCCCTTTGAGTCACAACATAGACTAACTGTAGCTTCCTTCTACAAAATACAATAAACTGCACTGTGGTCTTCATACCATATAACTTGTTGTGGTTTGACTACA
The DNA here is from genome assembly GCA_032353495.1 of Ctenopoma kingsleyae. Classification (NCBI taxonomy): domain Eukaryota; kingdom Metazoa; phylum Chordata; class Actinopteri; order Anabantiformes; family Anabantidae; genus Ctenopoma; species Ctenopoma kingsleyae. The sequence goes on along the minus strand of JAUBNQ010000004.1, from coordinate 10,726,554 downwards.
AAGTTATAATAAATACCATACATGTATCCAGGGCTTGACATTAACACCCACCAACCAACACCTGGGTGTATTTCAGGCATCTGAAATAATAAAGTAGTTGCAACATGACATGATGTGCAGAGTCTGCAGTGCTGGGATGTGTCACGTTGCAAGTTGAAACTGTGGCGCAGTGAAAACTCGCACACGGCCAAAAGTCTGTTGGCAGGGCAGGACGATTGTTACTCACTGTAACAATCGTGATACTCGGACAAGTAAGTTAAGAGAGCGTGTAAAACCGAGAGTAGTTCCCACTGAGGCGTCTGTGAACGCATCACAGCTGTTTTCACTCCTTTTACTTTTTACCTTTTCAGTTATTGTTCTGTAACTCTGCACCACTTCTGTTGTATCAATCAGAAGCAACTAGCCTTATCAGAGCTCCTATCAGAGCTAGTCTTAATTTTGGTGTGTACAGTGGTTATTCATATTTAAAAGGGTTGTAAATCTAGTTCAACTAAATTTTAGCATGTTATAGTCAACTTCATAAAAATAAAAATTGTAATTTCTCAACAACAAAATTGCCACTAGTGAAAATGCTGGGTGGCTAGTAACTGCAGTCAAACTCACTAACCACACTGGCTGGTGAGCAGAAAAGTTGATGTCAAGCCCTCTATGAACCTAATGGCTCTTTTATAGATGCAGTGCATAAAATCCCTTATTTAAATATAGGTCAGCTGTACTAAAAATGAAAATTAACCTTATTACCTTCTAATGCCCTGTAGCTGGGCTTGTGCAGTTTTTTCTTTGCAAACATTCAGTATTCATATTTAAAGTCTTCTACCTGAGAGATTATTATGTTAGCATAATTTAAGGTCATTGTAATCACTGAGACAGTGTTAGTTACTACATGAGGGGATGTCCATGAAATTCAGTTTAACAGTGTGTTACAGTTATCTCTAATTTTATTGTTCCAGACAACCCTCAAACAGCAGTATTTGAGAGGACTTTAGCAGAGCTTAATCATACAGATATGTAGTGTGTGTAGACCATTACAAATAAAATGAAATTATACATTTTGTCAGGTTTGTCAGGCCTTTTTTTTGCAAGATAGGTTGACAGGACAGGGCAGTCATGTTAGACTTGATAAACACTGCACATTATCTAATAAATATTAGTTTATACCCAAGAGTATAGTTGGTATTATGGTCATTGTACAGTGGAAGATATACATATGCCATATAAGAAGCATTAAATGAAAATGACTCAATGCTCCCCTAAGAATAGCAGTGGTTTAATGACTCTGGATTCCTTTCCTTGCTTTAACAGGAAGCCAACGTTCCATTCGGCTGAGCCATTTCATGGGTGCTGTAGTATTGGTAGCATTGCCTGTACTGTTTGAGTGGTTTGATGTCTCTGTTGTCTTTAAAATGTTAGGGTGTGCTTGCTTGATTGGAAATGCATGACAATGTGGCCTTTGGCAACAATAACAGAAAGGATACAGGTGCATGCAGTAGCGTAGTGCTTATTGTATCTCTTACTCTGCACTTGCTAATGTCATTTCTCCAACAAGCCTGTAGGGCTGAGGAGTAGCTCAGCTGGGATATGCTAATGTTAGTTGGAGGGTTAGTTTATCTACTCAATTCTGTATTTGCTTTTGTTGTCTCATTGTCGTGGTGATTGTGCTGTAGGGCAATGAGAGCAGAGCCCCTTGTGACAAGCTCAACAGTCTCTGTTGGATCTTCATTGTCAGAGATAGTAAAGGTGCCTGCGCCAGAAACACACATCTCTCAATAATTTGCATACCCCCTTCATGTTGACTGCAGCTGTGAAAGATAACAGCTCCAGACAATATTCTAGACAGTTTTGTGAACCTTGAGGTTGATGGCATGGTGGCATTTTTGGAACAGTTTATTTATTTTATTCTATTCATTTTGGGTGACTGTGGAGTTTGACTGTACTTGTATTGTGTCCTGAAGTACCACCTTTCCAGACTTACTCATTCACCTGCCTGTTGGTGAATTTAGTGTGATTTATCAACCTTTTACTGTTGTTTTTTCACAAATATGTGAGCATGTTTTTTGCATTATAACTTAACATTTGCTCATCATTGAGTTTACACAATGTTAATATCGCCTTTAAGTTCAGCTTAAATAAGTTATTATCGACTGTACGATTTTAAAGTTGATAATATACAGCTGCCTAATTGATGTGAAATACTAAGAAATTTGTTTGATTTGTTGAAAAACTTTATTCATGTGATATTGAGAAGAAATGCTATTGACCCATATTTGTAATCTTCAAGCTATGAAGCATGTTAGCATGGGTATGCAAATATGTAGCTGTGCTACACCTTACACTGACAGATGATTAGAATAGTGTTTTCTTGCTTTATGTTTATCAACAACATATGTTTTAAGGTCATGTGGGGACTTGAGGCTAATTAGAAGAGTGTCTGTAGGACCCGTGGTTGGGTGAACCAGGGCCTGTTCTTCCCCCTGCTGTTCTATTCACCTCCTATCTCCATGTTATAAAGCTGTCTTATGGTAATGTAGGGGGTGTAGTGCTGTGTTTCTTTAAAAGGGAGATTAAAAAGAAAATCTTTCTATGGCTGTTTAGCCAGACACACTGCCTTATACAGAGTGAGACGCAGGTGGGGCCATGGGACGCCTGAGTTAAACTCCACTTAAAGGTGACATAAATATACATAAATGCAAGTCTCCCTCCCTTGTAACTCAAAGAAAAGAAGAAACACAAACTTCTAACATGAAATGACTCAAATAACCCTGAAGGTATATCACCTTATGCCTGTCAGCTTCCTTGTATTTATAGTTCACAGTGGTAAGACACCACGGAATATACTACTTTTATATGGAAAAGATAAAAGGCCTCTCTTTCTAACGGTGTCCCTACCATTCCCTTCCCTGTTACATTTCCAAAAGTGTCTCTGTCTCTGAAACAGGTTTTGGCACCCTGCTGCTGAGACAGAAGGCCCAGCTAAATAGATTTTGTCTTGCTTCATAAAGTCAGCGTAGCTTTTAGCGTTCCCCTATCCTTCCTTAAAATCAGTTCCTAAATTTAAACAGAAAACCATCCAACTTTGTTAAATGAGCATAGTGAAGACAAATCATTTGTCACAGTGAAGACAACCATAATTAGTTTAACCATGCGTCCTATATGTGTTTTGAAGTGAACAACTGGACTAAACATCAATAAAAGCACTGATTTATTATGGGCTGTTTGCTCTGTCTGCTTTAGGTTTTTGTAAATACCATTATTGCATTTTTGTACACGACTAAAACTCATAGAAAAACTTCTGTCTCTTCCAGACTGAGTGAAAACAATAAGAGGATAGTCTACAATGTCATAGAGTATAACCCTTTGCTGGATTCATCCAATATGACCACTGATGACTGGGGAAGAATTGGAAAGGACATTGAGGTATTTGCTGCTCAGTTATTATTAGTTATTATTATTAGTTATTTTTTATTATATTATATTATAAATTTTTTATATATTTCTATATTATTTCAAAATCTAGACACTGACTCAACAATTAGTCACAAATGCTCCAAATAATAAAAAAGAACAAAAACGATGATGAATTTTGGTTTACTTTAATTTATTTATATTTGTGTGGTCTTTTCTTTCTTTTCTTTTCTAACTCCAGAGAAATTATGAAAGCTATGATGGTTTTGTGATCCTTCATGGCACAGACACTATGGCCTACACAGCCTCTGCTCTGTCCTTCATGTGTGAACATTTGGGGAAACCAATTATTCTCACTGGTTCACAGGTAAGAGCAGAGGATGGTAAACAAAAAACTAAATGTGTTTGTTACATTTTCAGTATTTACTGCATTCTTAAGATGAAACACTTTATGTCTTCAGGTGCCCATCTATGAGATGAGGAATGATGGCAGAGACAACCTGCTGGGGGCGCTGCTGATTGCTGGCCAATTTGTCATTCCTGAGGTAAGAGAACTGAGATGGCTCCTAAGTGTTTACAGGCTCGTTATTTGTTAATAAAGATAAATAAACGTAATTTAACTGCTTCACAGAAGGAAAGTTAAAAGTTGCTATTTATAAATGTGATCGTGTATTAAATGTGGTGACTTTATGCTTTTTCCTTTTATTGTTATATTTTTTAATCTTTAATTATTACAGTACCTTTTGTGTGTGAGGCTGATGAATGAAATGAAGATATTTTATCGTACAAAAATATTTGTTAACATTTTGAAAAGACAGGTGTGAGCACCGATGGCACACAAAAGGTAACAAAAGCTCTCCTAAACAACTTGTCTGATGAGAATGCTTTCTAACTGCAATGAGATATGTTTCGCAACACTGAACGACAATTACCAGAACAGGAAGAACACAGAAGAGTCTTATCGACGTATATCTATAAATGATCGAAGTTCAGTAAAAAAGGTTGTTTTTAATTGCTTTTACAACACTAGAGCTCAACACAAGGAACAAATTGAAGTGTTTTCATTGGCAGGCATTTTGTGATGAACTTATGTCAAACTAATGCCGTCCTTGCCGTCACAGAGGTAGACAGGGTTTCCATGTTTCATGTTCATTAAATACATCTCTATCTCCGCTCAGGTATGCCTATATTTTTACAACAAACTCTACAGAGGGAATCGTGTGACAAAGGTGGATGCTGGGAGTTTCAATGCGTTCTCCTCTCCTAATTTGGCTCCACTGGCCACTGCTGAAGTGGACATTACAAGTAAGCCAGTGATGTAATGGGCCTGTTTTCATTTGGGTAAATAAACTTAAACCATCGTGTAGATTAAATTTAAAATCAGTTAATTTGTTTTCTGCATCTTTCCTACAGTAAACTGGGATACAGTTTGGAGGGCAAACACCACAGCAAAGTTTCAAGTCAGTACTGACCTGAACCGGAATGTAGGCCTGCTCAGGCTGTTCCCAGGAATCACTGCTGATACTGTAAGTCACTCCCTGAAATATAATTGTTGAGACTTGACTGATACATCCAGACATTTCATAGAACACTCTAAATATTGGTCATTATTTGAAATGAAATATGTTCAAATGGGATTATTTAAACCTCAATTTGATGACACATCAATATAAACATTTGTCTTTCCATTTGTGGGTAATTACATGATTTCAGATCAACGCCAGATTATAAATAGTGAAAGAAGTAAATAAAAACCTTAACCAGCATGGTAGAAGTCTTTTTGCCAAGAATATTGTCCTTCACAGAGGTATTAAAATGTAATTAAAAATGTTCTTTAAAGGTAACAGACTGCACAAGAACTGTTGTTTTGTCTAACTGCAATAAAAATATAGTTAACTTTAATTTAATTGTGCCATTACCCATCTTCCGTTACTTTCCCGGTGATGTAACTGCCATCAAAAGCTCAGCTCAGAGAAAGATGAGAACGACTTATGGGCCATGACCAATCACCCTATAAAGAGGGAGGACTGGTATAGATACTGTAACATTTAGCTGCACCTCCCCCTGCAAAAGCTGCTGCGAGAGTGACTTTACTGTCTCAATCTGCTCCCACTGCCCAGCTCTGCTATCAAGACTTCTTTACAGCCTTTAACTGCCTTTATGAGGCACCGTTTTGATTAGGCACCAGGCCCTAGTATGCACACTGTGTCTGCTGAATGAGAGCTTCATTGGTAACCTGTGTCAAACATTTCTTGTCAAACTGCTTATCACATCAAAAGATGCTTTTAATGTCACCTTCTTGTCACATTTTATGGTAAACTGCCGTGTTCTTGCCAAGTGGCTTTATGCTTTCTAACACCTTCAGATTAATTGCTCTCCCTGCTGCCATTTCAGTTATCTGTCATTCGAGTCATATGCTATGGCTAATGATGTGGTATAAGGCCTCCCAGTGCCAGCCAACCAGTGACTGAGATACTGGTTGCGTAGAGTGCTCCAGATGGGCTTTTAGGAGAAAGTGAAAGCATTGGAGTGAAAGGGACTGCAGAAACAGTAACAAGGAATACTAATTCATCAATTTGATTCTGCACAGTTGTGCTGCCACTTCAGTTACCCATAAATTGTGTGTGTTTGTTAACGGAGTCTGTGTTTGTATCCGTGTCCAGGTGCGAGCTTTCCTTCAGCCACCCATGGAGGGTGTGGTCCTGGAGACCTACGGCAGTGGCAATGCTCCTGATAACCGTCCCGACCTGCTACAAGAGCTAAAGAAGGCCACTGACTCTGGCGTCATCATTATGAACTGCACCCAATGTCTGAGGGGGACTGTGTCTACATCTTATGCAACTGGCAAAGTAATTCATGTCATTTTCTAGTTCAATGTGACCTGAATAATTATTAATATTAATTAATTAATATATTAATAAAAAAAAGGAGAGACTGATTAGTTAAATCTATTAAAGCATATTTATCTTTGGCTTCTCAGGTGTTGATTGATGCAGGGCTGATAGCTGGCGGAGACATGACTCCAGAGGCCGCCCTGTCAAAGTTATCCTATGTGCTGGCAAAGAAGGATCTTGATTTTAATGCTAAGAAAAAGGTTGGTATCAGCTGTAAATAAGTGACTATGTGTTCTTCTCTGTAGAGGTGATTCAACATATGTTCTTTTACACTATTAATGGAGAAAATACTAGATATAAGAAAAGTGGTGCAAAGCTGTGTTTTGTGTATGTGACCCTGTCCCAGATGATGGGTCAGAACTTGAGAGGTGAGATGAGTGCTGACTTAGCAGGCGCTAAGCTGTGTCTGACCGACAGCCGTTTCATCCAGGTCATCGCCAAGTCTCTGAGCATCAGCTGTAAGGAGGTGAGGGTACCAATCTCTCACACTTAAACATTGTTTAAAGCATTGTTTAAAGTCTATCCCAAACATTTATTTCTTGTTTTTTTTTTTACCCTTATTAATGCAACTTTAAAAACTGTTTTAGTATTATTGATTAAAGTCTGTGTCTACAGGAGCTGGAAGCCATTCGTGATGCTCTGACTCCACCACTGGCATGTGCCGCTGCTAAGATTGGAGACATAGAGGCCTTAGAAGCCTTAAAAGACATGGTACACAACATTAGTCTCTCCCACTCACTATAGCTGAACACCATCCGTGGTCTCTTTTTTTATAGTTTGACAAGATTTTAACTTAATAACCCTATTATACACACACCTCAGTATTTGTAGGGCATGTAGTAAGTTCTTGTGGGTACAAGGAGAATTTCCTACAGGCTGCCACCATTGCTATGCTTTCCCGTATTAGAGGGCTGTAGGAAATGTAGGCACATAGCCAAACAAATATGAGACTTGATCGGTAAGACCATCTTAAAGTTGTTCCAGCAATCACACGCATGTCCCCACATTTATGTGGGGTGAATAGTATGTAGTTACTTCTTAGATTATCATACAGGACAAATGGACTTTTATCACTGTGTCACTGGGGATTTATGAAGCTCAGTGATTGTATCAAGGGGAAGATTTAATTTAATTTATTGTCCCCACTTGTGATGAAGTTTATCCCTCTAGTCCTCAGTCATTCGGTTGTTGCCCCTGTTCTAATTGTGCTGCTGACCACACGAAAAGATGATAGTAGAACTTGTACTGTGTATTAAAGGATAAGTGTTTTGCAGTATTTTTCTGATTGTCTCAAAAAATCTCATAAAAGGACCAAAATCAACTATGTGTTTGTCTTCAGACTGAGTATGAGATGTATTTACAGCAGCATGACAATGTGTGTGGGATGCACGCATTGTAAACTACAGTATCCCTGATTTGTAACCCAGTGCAATGGTTTGGCGTGTCACTTTTGGACAGTTATGGAGGT
>JAUBNQ010000004.1:10707835-10718690 GCA_032353495.1 Ctenopoma kingsleyae | reverse complement strand
CATTGTAAACTACAGTATCCCTGATTTGTAACCCAGTGCAATGGTTTGGCGTGTCACTTTTGGACAGTTATGGAGGTTATGTTATTAATAGGATCCTCTTGTTTTAGTCCTTTCTTTTTAGATTTGTTAATAATAACAGATCATTAGAACAATGGTCCTTCAACCACCAGGTGAGATACATTGATGGTTTTATGTTTTCCTTTGTCACAGGGCAGTAACCTGTGTCTGGGTGACTATGATGGACGTACACCACTACATATTGCTGCTAGTGAGGGTCACCTCAAAATGGTGCAGTACCTACTGGGACATGGAGCAACAGTTTATGCTAAAGATCGCTATGGGGATACACCCCTATGCAATGCTGTACGCTTCAGGTACGCTTTACTTTTCTTTAAGGATTAACAGCCAGTGTATTTGTTTTTTATATGTCTGTTAAGGTAATAATGTCATTTATGAAGCTGCAAACCCATTTAAAATCCCCCTTTTGGCCGTTGTTATTGCTCATAGCCATTTTGAGTTGTTTCCTGTGAAAATGTAGTAAATAGCTGCTATAGAGCAAAATTCATTAAATGAACTGCTGCAAGGTAGGAAATCTGACTCTGCTTAAATGACAGGAAGACAACAGTGGCTGTCGGGTGGGTGGTAAATCAGAGGAGCAACTCATGGTGGAGTTTAGAGGCCAAGCAATAATTATAAACTAATTAAGCTAACTGTCATGTGAAAATGTAGAATGTGTTTATTTTTACCAAAGCTGATTTTTAATTTTTCTCATTCATTGACATTGCTCTAAATCTGATCTAAGTCTGAGTAAAAAGCAGCACTTAATGTGTCTGTGTTAGTAGTTATGTTGGGCCTCAGGGTGAAAATGTTTCAAAGCTGTGCCAAATGGCTGTTGTCCTATTTTAACGGTTGGCACTGCAAGTGTGGACTTGTTTCTTTTGTGATAGTAGAGTGATGCACTGGAGCTCCAACACCTGTCACTACACTTCCTATGCTATATACCTTGGCTTGCTAAACCCTTCCTGAATGTATTTAATGAAATGAAGTAGTACAACGAGAGTTTTGAATTGCTCGCAGGATATGTCTGCATTTCTGACGCCCTTTAGATCTCACCAACATTTCGATGCACTGCGGCCTGATGGCCATAAAAGGAGTGGCAGAGAGAAAGAAGGGTTAAAGAACAAATATGGGGAGTGTCCTCTGAACAGGTCCTACCAGCCTGCTCCCAGTTTCACAGATGAGAGATACTGGCTAACACTCTACAGGAAATCTATGTCTTTTCATTAGTTTCTTTTGCTCTAACTTTACGTAACATCTTAACAATTAAACATCAAATTGACCTCTTGGGTTACTTTCCTTCCTTCACATAGGAAAACTCAGCAGCTCAGTGCTGAACAGTTTCAGCCTTTTGTTTTAGCGTTTATTCTTGCCACAGCAAATGTCACTGCAGGTGACTTATGTGTGGGTGGTTCATTGCGGGGGATACGGAACGTGTTCTTACTTGCCACTACCTCAATGACTTTGTCACTGAAACTAAAAAAATTGAAAAGCTCAGAATAAACATGATTAAATTAAATTAAATTAAAATAAAACATTATGTGTAATTTATTGTTCTTAACAGTTCCCTGTACCCTTTTTATATGGATTTATCCGCTGATGATTTCAGTTTTGATTGACTTTTCTTTTTTTTTCCAGTGATGTAATTAGTGTCTTATGTGTGATCATTGCATGTCATATAACTAACTTAGGCACAAGGAAGTTGTGAAGCTTCTGAGAAAGACTGGCGCCCACTTCTCCAGAAATGAGCTGGAGGAAGCAGGAACAGAACTGTGCAGGTGCGATATACACAAAGCTTGTCTTTTCAACAATTGCACACATATAGCCACTAACTACTGAGTTGCTCAGTAGTTCAGTGACCCGTCCTACATAGCTGACACAGGTACAGCCTGTTGTCCCACTGTTACTCAAACTGTAGGAATGCTCCCTGGCAGCATAGCTTTGGATCTGTTCTGCATCTCTAAGGTTGGTAAGTATATGGCACACTTGCTGACCCCCACTGTTGTGGATTTGTTGAGATGGCTCCAATTTACAGTTTCAGAAGCACACCTTCTGTAAGGTACAATAAGCATGGCTCGCATCACTGTTAAGATAAAACATTTATCATGAAGCCTATGTTTATTCCTTCCCATGCTGGCCTAGTTTCTGTCTTTTATGCAGCATTTCTTTTTCTCAGTGTCCGATTGTGTTTATAGTTGTGATTTGAGGAAATTGATTCCTTCTCTGTAATAAGTCTTGACTTTTCCGTGTGTCAGTCTGGCAGCCAGTGGTGACATGGAAGGCCTGGAAATCTGGAGCCTTGCTGGAGCAGATCTGAATAAACCAGGTTATGATGGACAGACAGCTATTCAAGTGGTGGGTTCTAGGAAAACATTTTTCACTTTAATAACACTTAAATTCACAAAGTAAATCTCTCTTATTTATTCTTATTGCTCACCTGTAAGGCCCAAGCTTTTGGCAAAAAGGAAGCAGTGGCATTTTTAGCCCAACACATGAACAATAAGCACAAGGTAACAACTGTTTTCTTATGTTTTGTATATTTCTTTCATGCCTAACAACTACAACTTTAACTTTTGTATGCATGCCAGTGTAACACTCTCTGGTATATTTCTGTGTCTATAATTGCCTCTCTATTACATGTTTGTGTTGTTTAATTCCAGACAGTATTTGGTGAATTTAATGAATATGATGATGATGATGATGATGATGATGAGGTAAACAGAATGTGCTGAAAGTGTGTTTCCAATATGCACATTTCCCATATTGAGCATGAGACCCCCCTGAGCATGTTGATTTAATCTCCCCTGTTTCTTTGTGTGCATCATCTTGTGGATATTGCCCACCCATCCATTCCCTGATTTTTGTAAACTGCTCATCCTGATTAGCATTGTGTGTCTCCCAGCATGCACTGTACAAGTAGTCCCAGAGTCACCCTGTTTATATTACATTTCACGTAAACATATATAATAAACAGTAAAATACATTAAAGGAGAGATTTCCTTTTCGTGTCTGTCATTTAACCATACTGACATGCCCATACAGACACTGAAAGAGTTATTGGTCATTGTAATCATTCCTTTTCTTCCTACTGACTGTGAAGAATTGTGAAGAAGAAAGTACTTACATCTAGCTACTAACCTCCCCAGTTTGTACCCTTTAACTTGTTAGAAAATGATCACTTCACAGACTGAATTAAGAGATTAGTTAACATCTCTTTCAAGATGCTTATTAGCATGTTAAAATTTTTTACTATATGAATTAAGATGCTCTTAAAATGTGTCTTTAAATAGATGTCAAAAGGTGGAATAACAGAGAAAATAGGTTATTCTTTGAAAAATACTTTTTAACGCAAATGTAGAAAATCTCATTTATAAACATGATTAAAATAGATCTAAAAATGAGTAGTCAATTGACAAATTAAATGAATCTGTGAAACAAGTTTGGGCATTGTCGTGTTATAAAAATCAGCTGTCAAGGTTCTGTAATGTGAGCATGCACTGCTTAAGCACGTAGCATTATAAACTCAATAGACTCTTTTGTGTTAGACTGTGAGTTATTTGCAAATGTGAACTTGTGCTCTGTGAAATTGTCAGTTAATTTATCATTTAATTAACTGACAAAACATTATCATTAATTGATAGTAATCATAATTGTAAGTTGTCCTTGTGATGAATTGAATTATTTTCATTGTTTTGAGAATGAAAATAATTGTTAGTTGCAACCCTCGTTTTATAAGCAAGCATTGCTTTTGAATTAGAGAAATTCTTGACCCTAGGTAAAATATGATTGTGTGAACTTTGTGAATGCCTCACCATGAATGGTCAACTGTGGAGCCTGTTTTACTCTACGTTGACCTGTCTAAGTGCGCGCGCGTGTGTGTGTGTGAGTGTGTATGTGTGTGTGTGTGTGTGTGCACCAACTAGTGAAGAGTGCTGAAAGACCTCTCGTCTCACCATTGCTCATATTAATCCTGTCTCTTTCTGCATGTGTGCCAGAGCGGAGTGATCCAGTTCACTGCCACGCCATCAGGACTGTGAGCTCACTCTACCTCAACAAACAGGAATTCTCCTGTTTGCGTCCATTTCCTCCCAAACCGTCTTCATCAAGCCGTCCACCATCTTGTTGAGTTGGTCTCACTTTGAATGTCTGTGTAATGGTAATATTTGGTGGTGTTTAAAGCAATCCGTGTTCATAGTCTTTCAATCGAACTATGAAGAGCACAATGTGTAACCACTGTTTTGAGTGGAGTGTTTAGAAAGGGCAACACTTTGTATGTATATGTTTGACTGTTACACAGAATGCTATGTATGTTCATGCAGAATGGTTTTAATCAATATGCTTTTATTTCTTTGTTTGGTCAATAGATTTGGTTATTGTAGTGTCCCGTCTGAGGGAATTTTACCCACAATGTGTTGTTGGTTATATTATTAAAAAAAAAAAAAGGTTCCAGGTTCACCTTTTAGAGAAATTCGGTTACATTTAAATAGGTCAACCATGTGATTACTTGACTTCGATTGCTGTATTATTTTTTTTTCATTTATGGATGCCAGTGTCATTTTAGAGGTTTGTCATCATTTTGCTTATTTCTTCTGTTACTTCCTTATGTTTTCAGCCATGATAAGGTCTTGCAGTAATTCTAAGCGGCCTGAGTGCAATGAGCTGCTTATTTTCTTATCATGTTATCACCTTTTTGGACCCTCACCATCTTGGGTGAATTTCACCCAAGTGTTTTAACATGGAACGATGATGGTTAGATTGTTTTTAAAGAGTTGTGAGTACTGCACCGTTACTGGATGAAATCTCCTATATAGCAATATACTCTTATCTGGAAGTACAGGGTACATTCGCAGATTTTATTTTTATTGCAAGATGCTGTGAAATAACACAAACCATTGGAAATAAGCTTGTGTGTTTATTATCTGGGATGTTATCAAACTGTAGCACTCGTCCACTTTGGTCCAAAGCACACCTCTACCCCAGAAGGAGAGATTTTAATTTCTCCGTGCTCAAACAGGAACTGAGAAACCGGCAGTTACCTTTCAGACTCATCCAGCCTGTTTCTTGCGGTGACTGTCGAGCTGGAAGAGTCACATATCTGTCACTTTGTAATGGAAAAGGGGAAATTCTAACTATTGTGTGAGCCAGATAAAGACTTAAAACTGCCACGGTGTCTGTGTTTTTTTTATATTGTTCGCATCCATGTCTATAAACGGTCCTTGTTTTGCAAGAGATACACCAACATTGTTATGCTTTCTTTAATATAATTTACTTTTTACACCAGTCAGGTTGAGTAAATCTCATGTTATTACATGTGACTTAAAAGTGCAAAAACATGTTCATTACTTGAAGTTTATCCTGTTGTTTCCTGTGCTGTTACTATCTCACTGTTCTATCCAAAAAGTGTGAGAAGGGTGTGTGTGTGTGTGTGTGTGTAGGTGATTCAGTGTTGTGTTTCATCTCTGGAAAATGGAACAGAAATAAATCTCTTGTTTCAAGCCACTGTCTCCTGTGATTGCTCCTGTGTTGCACTAAACCCTGAAACTCACATGAAACTGTACGTGCACAGCTCCTGGCTAAAGATTCCCAAGCAATTTCCAATTTAGCATGGTTTTCTGTATAAATTAGTGCACGTGTGCCCAATTTTTGGAGGTCATTTCTATTAGTGTGCAGACTTCGTGTTCTCTACAGGAATGTGTTATGAATAATAATTGGATTCATTGTGACTGCAGTGGGCCTTTAGGAAAAATACTACATCAGACCCAAACTTAACCTTTTTATGTGAGATTTTAATGTCCTGGATACAAATCAAACAAACTTAGAAAGCACTGATAAAATAAAATTCCTTATGTCCATCTATCTCAGGCTAGAATGGGTGGTATTTGCTACCTGTGTCCTCAGGGTGGTTGCCTAGTCGTGCTCCTCACTGGTGGAACCCAGCTCATCCGGTTGGACCAGCATGGGCCTCATTCCTGCCTGAATGAAAGGCTTGTATGAACCTAGCCCGAAAACACTATATAAAGACCTGTATGTGTGCAGTCACTCAGTCTGGGTACGGGGACACCAAGGAAAGACCATTGCCAGGAAGGCAGGCATTTCTCCAGGTAAGCGCTTTGACATAGGATTGTGGCTGAAACCTTGTTTTCGGTTTTTGTGGGTTTAGTCTGAAGCAAGCAGAGTCAGAAATCTTTTGGTAATAACGTGATTACTTGTGGCTTAACCAGCAGACAACCGCAATCTAATTGAAGACACTGTTTTTCTTTCACTAGTGGAACCAACAGTTTAAAAACCAGACTTTGCCCTGAAGAAGTGAGGAGTCCATCTGATTAAGTGGTTCTCAACAGTTCAACAGTTCTTCGACAAAATTGTGAAATGTTTAGGACCACTTGACCAGTCAGACAAATGCTGCCAACGTTTGAAAATTCTTTGAGCGGATCTCTAAAATGGCAACCATCTCAGAAGGCCTGACCTCCAGTGATTTTTAGATCAACTGTGTGATTTCCTGCTTCCTTGATGTCTCTCTGTCTCCTTCTCTCATTGTGCCCCCTTGTGTTACAATGACAACTGCAGTCCAGGAGCTGTGTGGGCCGTAAAAATCATCCTGCTTCAGTAATTTCATTCTGTTGGCACACATACACATTTTTAATAGCTCTACTGCTGCCATTACGCTCCTCTTTTTTTGAAATCTCTTTACTGTTTCTACTATTCAGAGGTACTGATTAAAACAAGTCAATAAAGAATCATTTGTCTCTGTTGAATCTTTGTGGAGTGATGGTCGCTGTCCAAAGTACTGAAACTTGCTACTGTGCTAAGTATAGTAAAATCACTGCATCTGCTGTGATTTCCCACATAATATTACAAACCAGAGGTCAACGCTGACTATGTTTTAATCTTGCTCTATGTTGTTTTGATTAAACCAATTGTTACTTCAGTATGTGGACTGTAAATGCATTAATTACAATTGAAATGCAAAGTTTATTCTCAGATCCTTTATTTTCAGGACTAGTTTGTCGGGAAAACCTGACCTTAAGGCTCAGAATATCACACTTGCAAAGGAAATCGAAATGCTTGTTTCCAAGCAATAGGCTACTTTATACAGTATAAATCATTCATGAACGCACTGTGCACCGATTATTCCCCCTCTCCATTTTAGACAGCCCCCTTCTCCTTCTCCCTTTGATCTCCTCAATGCACCAAGAACTATCAATATTTGCTAAACGTTTCTCACAAAGCCTGGCCGTGCAGCAGGAGAAGCTGCCGAGGTCTCACAGGCAGGGGATAAGACACAGCAGAGGCGTTAATGAGATGCCCAGAGCGATCCCCCTTTACGTGCGCAAGGGCAGCAGATGTAGCAGCACATGCAGTCCCAGGGGATCCCGTCCTCGGAATTTCATCAGCGGCCGGGGAAAACCCACCCCAGTCCTCCTTCAGCTGGGAGAGCTGGGTGACGTTCGTGGTAAATCACCTTTATCGTGGATTGTAATTATCGGTCTACTGACAACCAGCGTCACCATCCTATCACAAAAAAAAAAACCCCAAAACGCGCGGGTGAGTGAGAGGGGGGTGGTGAGCTGCGTGTTTTGTGAGTTGTTTGTGGGATCAAGAATAATTTATTCATCCCTGGAATATTTATTATTTAAAACCCTCTGCTCAGCTGCCAAATCATCAGTGCTGACAATCTTAATCTTGATTTGTAATCCTCTGCGCGGAAGCAACTTTTCTCGAACCTGCACCTTCAAGTTTAGAAACACCAAAACAGTGTTACACTCGCTTCTGTTAAAGTTCAAATGAACGTCTTACGACAGTCAACGGGACGAAACTAGAAGCAACATAGGATTAAAGGAAAAATCCACCCAATTTTCCTGTAAGATAATATTGTATCAAAATTAGTAGTCAGTCTGTGAATATAGCTTTATTATGTCCTCTGTGACTTTAGAGGCAGTTTTCTTGTCTGAAAATGACTCTAATTATATCATGATGATGTCATCAGGTTTATCTACTACACTTCAAGCAGAAACCCTGTGTTAGAAAGCGAAGTTTGAAAGCTGTGCCAGACATTGAAGGTGTAACGTAACATCTTGTTGCTCTATGAGAAGTGTGGGATCCATTGGGGCTTGATTCATATCAGGGACTAGAGGAATTTCGCCATTATTTTATGTGCATCCTCCAAATTTATGGAACTGCAACACGGAACTAAGGAATTGATCCTTTGATCCAAAGACACGGAACCAGAGAAAGGTTCATACAGTTTTTGGAGAGTCCAGCTCCGAATCGCAATAAGGTCTCAGTGAGTGCTGCCAGCCACTCCACAGCTCTATGAGAATGACATCATCACTCTGTTCTTCTGCAGTCCAGCTTCAGCAGAAACTGGTTCAATTCATAAATCGAAACTGAGCTCTGTGGATTTTCATTTAGATTGGGTTTTCTTACTAAAACACGTAAGCTGTATTGACATATTCCTTTAATACTGCTCCAGCCGGTCCAATTATATCCAAATGGATAATTTTCCTCAGCCTTGTAAAGGATATTCATTGAATATTGGTTTGCAATAATGAGATCTTCCTGAATTGTATAGACATCAGTTGATTATTTATAGCAGCACCTGCTAAAACACTATATGTTGGGGAAACAAAATAGTAGTAATAATAATAATCCTGTGCAGATTGATTATTTCAAAGCAACTTTTGATTGATTTGATTTCGATAAGACTTGAAATAGAGTAGATTAAACTCAGTCAAAATAGAACTAGTTTTAATCTAACTGAAACGCACGTACCTGCGGATGATCTTTATCATAACATAAAGTAAATGATGAGTCTCACATTTGATGTTGCCTTGCGAAAAAATGCTATAAATAATATTCAGTACATCCTGCAGGGCTGTTGCAGAGGAGAAAGAAGTACCATAAAGTAGGCTGTGGTGAGATCATTAATGTGTGTACAGACTTGTACAGTCCCTTCATGAATGCCATAGGATCATTACAGAGAACCTGCAGTTAAGAGATTTTTTTTGCAGGGTTGTCGTGTTTTACATCTTCGTGTGAGAGCTGACAACGACGCAACAGCAAATCGGGAGGGGAGAGCAGGTCATCAGTGTCTGACAGGAGGACTGAGAGAGAGAGGGAGAGAGAGAGAATGAGAGTGAGGGGGAGTGAGAGGCTGGAGAACAGAGAGCAGCAGATGCACGAGGTGCTCCATCGCTCGCAGACCTGCAGCAGCTCAAAGATCAGCCTTGTCCTGTTTCAAGATGGCTTAAGAAGTATCTCACTGGATGGAAGCCCGTTTGCATGGATGGATTGTATTACTTTCTTATTTTCTAGGACCACTGGAAATCTGGGAGGTTATTTTACGCACACGTGCGAGCGCTCATAGTGAGTCACTGGATGTCCGGATTAAAAAACGTTGTGGATCTTTTTGGAGGATACGAGAGATATAAATTAGATGGATATCCTAATCGAATAGGTTTCCCGGGGAGTGGAATATCTTCAAGGCTAAACTTGCTGCCCGCATGGCTTTACCAAACTCATCGGGGTCGCCCGGAGCTGGGAAGCCCAACCCCAGCGTCATAGACCTGGGGACAATCATCGTTGACTCTGACATCATCTTTGGATTTACAAGTCACCTGCTGAAAAGAAAAACAAAGGTAAGTGTTTGCGTATGGGCTGAATCAAACATGTCTTCTCACTGATGTCCCGTGCTTGAGGGTTTTTATCTCACCTATAACAAGTGGGAAACGGTGACAAGCCAGACAAATGATGCGCGTTTGACGGCTCCTGTCCGGCATTCAGTACCTTGAACAGCACCGTCCAGCCTCCTCAATTCCTTATTTTGGTCTAAAACTTCATCCTTGGATTCATTTTCAACACTTCTGCAACATTTCGGAGCAAATAAAAGTATTTTAACTTTTTGTTTCTAAAATTACTGCGTTGAACAAATAGCCCAAATGTCTCCTATAGGTCTGATAGAATTGGGATGATCAAATTACAAGCTGCTGTCAGTTGACATAACCTTTAGCAGATGCACTCATATTTCACACATATTTCACGTATTTCATTCGCAACTAGTTCTGCAGCCAGAGAACAAAAGATTGGATGCTTCCTTAAACAGGTCGTTTGTTGGCACAAAAAGAGAAACCGTTTCAGATGATGAGCGCAGTGGCGCATGTGGTCACTGTCGCTTACATCACCCGCATGAAATATTAAAACTTTACCAAATAAATATTTAACCTCAGTACCCCCCACCCTTCAGGTTTGAGAGATGCTGTTGTGTGATTGCGCCAGAGGATGGCGCCAGAGTAACGCTAACAACGCATACAGAGGCGGACTAGAGGCAGTTCAGGGGTAGAGGCAACAGTTGCTGATGTGCCCTGAAAGTAAGCGTAACATCTGAAATGAAAACCTGAGATTTACCAACCAACCCTACCAGCAAACACTAAACTCAGCAGCCTTATTCTGTTTTCTGTGGTATGGCTGATTAACGGCATGAGCACAAAATCCTATAATTCATTCACCTTTCACTGTGGTAAAATTCATATAGGCCTAACAAAGTGAGCAATATCAAAACTATAGCAGATAATGGTATTACTAGGGAGTACATAAATTCATAATTTTCTGAAAATATGAAGTTTAGTGAGTTTTGTTGTCGAGGTTTTTGTTTGACAATCACCGTGTAAGCGTCTAAATCTCAGTATTAACTCCTGCAACCTGTGCAACCAGTCTTTGTTTAAGTCAATCATGATTTCTTGTGGAAAGCCCAGTTAATACTGTTGAGGTATTGGGTATAAAACGATGCACAGGTAATTTG
>JAUBNQ010000004.1:10696998-10707735 GCA_032353495.1 Ctenopoma kingsleyae | reverse complement strand
GCAGATTGGAATAAGGGAAATATGTAGAAAAGTGTTTTTAAAGTTTTACCCTACTATATTATCTTTCACTAAATCAAGAACTCAGACTGATAAGCTGCATAATAGCAGCCCTGAACTCTCTCAAAGCCCCCCTCCACTCCGTGCAGGAAAGTTTTCTTCAACCCTCCCACTCCAGGACTGATTCCGCCTCCTGCGCACTACTGAGCAGCGTCCTGTACCAAAACTCCTCCGCTTGTTGTGAACTTCTGGGGCACATTCACTAGTTGCCTTCGACCAGCAGCTACTGGTCCAGTAGAGTCTGACTGATGACTGTTAACCTTCAGTCAGGTCTACAGTCCAGCCTATGGCTCTGCCTGGCCTTTTAGCGACATAACCTTTGAATTTGGTGTTTCACGAAGACGATCTCCTGACGGCGTGACACTGATCTGGGAGAATGAGCTCTTTATTGGGGAGTTCAGCTCCTGATGGATCGGACCCTAGCAAGCGCATGTTCGCCGTAAGTGTCTCACAGCATATGATTGAGTGTAAAAAAGATGTTTTGATTTCAGTAGTGCTGATTGTTTCGCTTGCACCTCACATAACAAGCCGCAATACGTGCATATTTGTGGTGCGCACTTGGACAGGTGTATTCTCCGGTTGTGGCACAAACAGTTTCACCTGTACACCTGTGTGTGTGTGTAATCTGCGCTATTTTAAATCGCAAACAACAAGTTAACCAAAACTGCTATGCTGCAGGTGGAGGGATGTCCGAGTGGAGAGTCTCCGGTAACCCCCAGGAAAAGACTTCACTCTACGGAGGACGCGCGGTGCAGTAGTCGGCCTCCTCCTGAGGGCGCCGGGTCGGTTTCCATCGCCGAGTCGGAGGAAAAGAGAGGCTTTTGCCAGCAATGTCAGAAGAAAGTGTCAGAGTTGAAGAAGCAAGCACAAGCTCTGGCTGAGCAAAATTCACTGAAGGTTTGTGAAATCATTTTTTTCTGTCTTTTAGGCCAGTTTCCAACTTTTATTAACACTTAAACATTTTTGCAATTTTTCGTTACTATTTTAAAATATTACTTCGTAATAATATTCACATTAGGTCAAAAAGTCTACAAGTGAGCATTTTATAGTCACTGTTAGCTCTGGTATCAGTCTCTCATATCTATAGAGCTGCTTTGTCTTTCATTGCCCACCTGCACCTGCTGATATCTATGGACAATGAAACTGGATCCTCTTGGAGTCTGGTTGGATAGTTTCTAACTCTACGAAAAAGCTCTCACCATCCACTTGTAAAGTTGTTTATTGCTATGCTTGACTTCAAATGCTGGCCTTGGATGTGAAAATGGAAGCTTTTGAGACTTTGAAAGTGCCCTATTGTTTGGCTAAACAATGCTTATCTCTTTATTTTGCTGTTGGGTGTGGGGGGTTGAGGGTTTGAAATGAGCGAGAAGCTCACATTGGAGACTGAGGAGGAAGTTAAGTCCCAGTTGACCTTCGCTGTGCATTGAAAGTGTTCCTGTATGGCTGCTCTCACAATTCCCACAGCTGTTAAATATAGGCCCTGAGACCACTGTTGGTGTGGTGGGCTGGGTTTGCCCCCTCGTTGGTTCTTCTTTGTTGTCCCGTTTTGGTGAGAGAGAGCCTCAAAGTCAGATTGGATTACAGCTCTTCAAGGTTCACCCCAAATCTCAAAGCACGTGATTTTCAAACAGGAACAGGTATACAGGGGACAAAGGAGCATTTTTGAAGCACCTGGGCTGTCTGTGTGAGACATCTGTATGTGTGGTCTAAACTTTGTTCTGAGTATATCAGATCTATTTTCAGGTATCAGGTAAATCCACCCAGTAAACACATTAAGCGTATCCCTAACTGCCATTATCTGACATGGGAACTTACCTCCCCTTTTTAGTGTAGGACCCTCCAGCAATACTTTATGGCTTTCACCAGGTGCTCTTGTAGAAAGAGATGAGAGCAGCCCCTTCCCCCTTTATTTTACCCTTGTTGATGGCTAAATTGGGCTTTAATTCCAGGGTGGCAAACAGTGATGGCAGGTTACTGCTATTGTGCCTGGGTTATGGTATGGACTACTCCACCTGAAGGATAATAAACCCATTGTCTTTTGTGAGTCTGAGCTGCTCACCTGTTGGGCCTCTTAAGATGGACACAGTAATGGATGATTGCTTTCAAATTGCTTCCTCCATAGAGGGAATAAGGTCACTGGGATAACTCAGGTGGTCTGTTGATCACACTACCCGCTGTGGTTTGGCCAGTGTTGTGTCTGCTGTTGTCATGGGAAAAAAACGAGAGCTCAGACTGTTTACCCGAGGTTGCACTTCCCTTCCCTCCCCATCCGCCTGCCGTCCCATTTTTTTGTGAAGAGGAAGTCGGCTTGGTCCCCAGACATCCCTCTCCCCCCTTCACCCTGCATGTAGACTTATTGTTTGAATACAGTAGTAGTAGTGAGTAGATAGAAATTCGAGGAAGAGTGTTTGGGCTGAGCAAATGTGCTTTCATACATGAAGCCTACTAGAGGGAAAGTCCTGTGTTCACACACACACTCTGAAGCTGTCCAGACAGCTTTTGTATTTTCCTGTTTGGGTCTAATGGGACCTGCTACAGTATGGCCTACAAGAAATTTAGGGAAGAAAAAGTCTTTCCCCTCCACGCTGTGGTTCAGTACAGGATTGTGGTAAGGTGGTTTAGTGTGTACAACACTAGAGGAGGGTCCAGTGGACAATGGCAGCAATGCAATTAAACTTTTCTAAAGAAATCTCTGAACCAGCTTTAAAAATAGAGTAAAATTAACATGTTTTTATTTATGCATCCATATCCACTGGCAGCAATTAAATACTTCTCATGGTTTCTGCTCTTGAGCTCCTGTTTCATTTAAAAATCAACAGTGGTGTTTGACAACTTTTAAAAACTATTTAATGCCACATATCACTATATTGCCTTTTAAGCACATAATTTACAGTGATTTTCTAATTATAAACACTTTATGACATTTTGTTAAAGGGCTTAACCTTAAATTAACTTAGCTGAAATTATGTCTTTGAGCTAACATCTTTAAGTTTTGTATTATTCAGAGAGCAGATCATTTAAAAGAACCCTGGGGAAAATGCCCTTATACTGTAAGGACAGGCAGAGACAGTAGGGACTCAGACAACCTCCAGACTTAATCTAATAGAAGGAATTCACCTATTTAATTTGCATAATTAAAACCTTCAGTAAGTAATGACATCAATAGTGAATAGCAGACTGTCTGGATTCAATAATTGTAGACTGTGCTTATTGTGGCTGGACATAGTGGCTAGGTGAGGTTTGATATAAAGAAAGATGATCACTTAAATCTCAGCTTCAAAGAACCCATCTAGCTCCTCACTGTAATGAGAGGCTCTGTCAACAGACAGATAGGGGCCTCGAAGCTGGATTAGACCACTCTCAGCTCATAAATGCTAACTCTCATCCTCTCTTTGTGAGTCTGTTAGGAATACTTAATATCTTGGGCTTGTGTGCCGATGAAATGAGAAGGAAGTGTACTTTGCACCTGTGCCATCAACTGTCTCATGAAAAAGTGAAGAGCTTGTCAGTGACAACAATGGGTGATTAAGTTTCTATAGAGCCAGTAGCCTTGAGTTATTGAGAGCTGTAAGGACTAATATGGCCAGGCTGGAGCGGCTCATGCCCCTTAGTCATTTGATATCTGTTTTTTTTTTTTTTTTGAGACTAACTGTAATTGTATTCATTGTATCATCAGAGAGTTGACATTCAGGGAAAACGGGAGCCAAAGACACTGGAATATATTGATAAAATATTCACAGAGGTGCATCATTGCACAACTATATTTAAAAATAAGTTGAAAGTATAGGATCTATTTTGGGAAATAGTCCAAGAGTTGGATGAGAGGATATGTGTACAGTAAATACACGTATGAGACGAGCCAGCAGTTGGAAAAGTCAACTGTTGAAAAAGCTGAGATAATATTTACAGTAAAGGAATATTTTAACATTTTAGGAAATAACACTTATTTGCTTTCTTGGTAACTCAACATTTTAGGAATATTATTGTCTTTGTTGCTGGGAATTAGACTGCGACAAGACAAGAAAGCTGTGACTATGAAGCTACAGCCAGCAGCTGGCTAATTTAGCTTGTTCACAGATACTGGGACCTATGAATATAAAAGCGAACTTGGACTTTGTGAGTTTCACTAGTACAATGACTGATTAACAGAAAATGTCCTGAAGGCTTGAAGAATTGGATTAAATTGAGCTGTCAGTTGTAGCCAGGCCTCACCTTTCTGATGACCTTTGTCTTTTCGACATGTGGATACTGGATTCAGGACCATCAGCTAATCAGATCACCATGGGTGTTCAGATGCACTGTAATGAATTTATATCTTGGTTTAGACAGCAAGCAAACTGCAGACTAAAGACGAAGACCATGCCCCGCTGATGTGTGTGTGTGTGTGTGTGTGTGTGTGTCCAAACCTATTATGGATGGTGTGTACGAGTGTGACTGTGAATGTGGCTGCAGGATTTAGCTTGTACCATGAGGGTTTTTTATGTTGAATTTATAAATAATGGGAGCAGTAATTCTCTTAAATGACTCACTTGTATTCATGTTTCATTTGTTCATGTTTCATTTGACCCTTGAACCACTTAAAGTGCAGAGTTGTTAGTGAATCAGGTTTTGTTTCCTGAAGCACTGAGGAAAGGAAATTAATAAACATTTGTTTCTGGGCCAAAATACAGAGACATTGTAGGATCTGATGTGGTTTGACTTTGCTTTGTGAGGAATATGCATTTGTTTTCTACACAGCTATGATACAGTTACATGAATTGATTGTATTAACTGTATTAACTTTCTTTATGTCCATTTTCCAATTCATCTGTGCCTGCTGTTCCACTTATGGGTTTGTATAACTGTCAAAGAGCAGAGCTTTCAGTTGCTAAGACAATGGAGCCAGCAGGAGCAACATTGCTTTGTTAATACTGTGCATAGATTAGTGTGTGTTTACATCAGTGTGGGAGAAATGGTTGAGAAGAGAGAGAGAAGAAGTAGGTGCTGGTGAATAACTGCAGATCTGCCTACCTGGATACTGTTTCTCAGCCAAGTTGAGGATGTATTACCTCTCCTCTGGTGACTGACCTCTGAGATTTCTGTTGGTTTTCCCAGTTTTTATGATGGGTTAGGGTTTCAAGGGGCTGACCTGGGCAGGAACAGGTGTATTCTGCCAGGTTTACTGCAGGAGAGAAGGTGACAGGACAGAGTGACTGGCAGATGGATGGAGGTAAGGATAAAAAAAAAAAAAAGACAGTGTGAAAAACTCCTCCGGTTTTCACTGGTGAAACCTGAGCTAGAGTAAAGTTAAACCAGAGCATGACCATATTATTTTTCTATTCACCTCTAAGCACCTGAGCCCCTGAGGGTCTCTGGGATGTGTGTGTGTGTGTGCGTGTTGCGTGCCTGCTCAGCAGTGCAAGCACTCCAGAGAGCCTGGGAGGAGATGAAAGACGAGACGGCAGAATACAGGAGACTCTGGGCTGAGCCATCCCGTCGTTTCATCCCGGCATGCAGTGTGACTTCTGCTTTATGGCATGTGGCTGTATTAAACCGCAGAGCAATAATCTGGTGTCAAGTGGTGCAGAGACCACAGACATCAGTCATGGTGCTACCGTGCTGTACTGCGAGCCTCTGTAGCATGCAGCTGTCCACTGCTACTTTACCACAAGTCTCCACAGCTTCTTTCATTCACCTTTTCAGCAGCTGTCAGCCACCTCATAATATGACAAATTAGTTTGATGTTTGCATGCATATGGTTCACTTCTTTTATACTTACTCTAAGGGTGGATGTCGAACGTACTTACTTTTCTGGCTAGAATATGTCCACCAAGTAGCACTTATTGAGTACTTTCAAATATTGAATGATTGAAGTCATTCTATTTTTTAATATGAAAATGCTTTTGCCGCTCAAAGTAACATTTGAAAAATGTTTCCAAAAATCAGGTATCATATTAAATTGGTCACCAGTGGGCCCAGTAGCACAGAACAAAAAGGACTGGTAAATCAGTTCACATACTGGAAGATTTTCCTTCATTTTCCAGCCCTTATACTTGTCTATGAGCTACACAGTGCAGCCAAAGCTCTTTTAATGTGGACAGTGGAACAACCTCATCAGTAGTAAAGGGAATATAAAGACTTTCTCATTCACTTTTCTCCATCCAGATTTTCACAGCTGGTCCTGCTTTTCAAAGCACTTTCATTGGCCGAAAACCCTTTTCCATCCCTCAGGCAACTCTGGAATGAAGGCCACATCTTCACTGTGTCTGCTGCAGTTTCATTTTACATCTTTAATTTGGTGAGCTGAAAGTGAATTGACCTCAATTGTTGCTGCCCTGCCTGCTACTTATCACAATCGCAAGGGTAAATTGCTACAAGACAGAGTGCAGGAAATGGCTTCTTGCTGCGAAGAAGCAAAGGGTGATGGGTCTGGATGCTAACTGAGCTGCAGTGAAACTGATGCTCATCACTTTTCATCAGCAGGAATGTAAAGGAATCTGCTGGAGAGAAGTTGGGAAATTCTCCACCTGCCATTCTTTATGTGTGCGCTACACTGCTGGCTGCTCAGAGCCAAGATAAAACAGGAACTGACTGAGACTGAAGCACGCACACACATGCACACACCTGTATTCACAGAGTTTACCTGACTATGTCCTCTTTTGGCCATCTGGCTCTTTCCAATGTGGCTGCATGCCACTATAATGTCTACAGAGAGCTCTCCAGATGTTCCTTCAGTTACCTGTCAAGGTGAGCAGAGCTATTTAGAGATGCTTAGACCTGGGGATTAATGCTGAAGTCTGAAGTCGACCTATTATCCTTAATAACAGCTATTTGGTAAAGATGTTCAATCAAAGTGTGACTTAGGAGACCAGCTGCACCATTACCTCACAATGAGTTGAAGAAAAAGCAATAAGCTACCAGAGGTCATGACACTTCATGCTTGGAGGATCTTAGCTCTCCTAAAATCTGTCAAAGTTTGCTTGGGGGGTTGACTCGCGTCAAACCTTCATTCACCGTACTTTCACTACTTCTCTCGGTTATGATTCTGTTTTTGTAGTTTTGCAGTGGTTATTATATATATTTTAAATATGTAGACAAATTGCCCTGCTCCTGATGTGTGTTATGCGAATCGCGCTGCGTCGGTGTGTGTGTGTGTGTGTGTGTGTTTTGGCCTTCTTGCTTTAAAAGTCATATTTCCGTGTGTGTGTGCTTGTATAATGGTAGGGGAAACACTGGGCTGGAATGAAATTTAAAGTGCCTGTTAATAGCACATCTGTGAATTATTTTTAATTCTTTTTTTAATTCATATGTGGCTCAGTCAGACAATCAAAAAATTTTTTTATTTGTGTTCATTTAGACAGAATTCTTTGCATCGAAACAGCTGGTTATGCTGAGATTCTGACAACACCTATATATTCTTTGTCAGAGTATTTGGAGAATGGTTGCTGTGCATAATAGTCCTTGTCTGAATGGGTTTGCTGCTGTTTGGTGAAGGATAATTTGTTACAATGAGCCAGACTGAAATGAAACAATGGATCTGCAGTCTAAGCTGACAGGACGATGTGTTACAGCACAGGTCTGCAGAACACGAGAACAGAGCAACAAAGGCAAAAATGTCAATGAGCAAAGAACACAAATACAACACGAATTGTAGCCTGTGGGAATTAATCAGTTTGACTTTTTAATTTAGGGCGAGCTGCCTGTGTGAGTGTGTGATTGTGAGCACTGTATGTACTGTATGTTTGTTTTATGCTGTCTGGAAGCTTCTACTGCTCAACTCCATATGTCATGGTGAAGTGAGACGTGCACAATCTAGGCAGACTGCAGTCCATTATTGAGTCTGATTCAGAGTATTGGAAAAACATAGTTGTTGAGATACATTTTCAAGACGGTACACAGATACTGAGGAGCACTGACTTGGAGGTAATCTCCTGCTGGCTCCGTAAAATGCGCTCAATTGACAGCAGGCCTTGTGGTAGCAGACAAATTGCCTGGCTTATGGCAATGTGCTGAAAGAGAATGCCAGTGCTGTGTATCCTTGCCAAGATGGATATGCAGACAGCAAACTCCAGGCTGTTTGGGCGTGGCTCACTTGCTCACAGCAAACAGTGGATCAGTGGAGTATGGTGCCTTCGTTGGACTTGACTTTGCATTGTTTGTTTACCTCTTTGGCAGATGTAAATGGTGCTTATACTTCTCACCTGCCAGATCAGAACGCTGCCAGTGTTTGGCCTCTTTGGCAATATTTACTCTCAGAGAGAGCATTGAGTGTGGCCTAGATGTTAGAGAAGCAGCTTCATAAAATCTATGACAAATGTTTACAGGGAATGAGCAATGCCTGTCAGAGTGCCAGGAGCACAGTGCTTTTTTTTTTCTTTCAGGAATTGTAATTTATAAAAAAAAAAACAAACACAAAGTGAAATACAGCTGAAGGTAACTGCAGAGTTCTCAGTGGATTTTTCAGTACGAGCTAACTCTTTTTACACCTTGCTATTAATTTTATTCATTGTTGTTTTAAAAACATTAATTTGAGGAGATTTTACAAGTACGACTCATAAAGCACAACTACCTTGTAGCTCTAGTTGGCTCATATTTCACTGATGTCTGAGGATAAGGTAGGCAAACATTCAAACACAGCTGTGCATTGTTAGAAAGTCATTTTTCTCATCCATCTTTCCACAATTACAAAAATCCTGAACATTCTTTTTTTGGTACTATTGGTTGCAACTTAATATTTCTTTAAAACTGGACTAGTTATTCTCAGGAGCGTATAAATGACCAGCAGTATCATGTGGAATTGTTTGGGGTTTGCAGCTGCTGCATGAATGCACTGGTGTGTTCACGTCATATTTTCTATATACTATCTGTCCGGGTGATGGCACGCATGCATCTCTGCGTGATTCTATTTGTGCTGGTGTAATAGCTGATGGATTATGATGAGTTGTGTTGGGATTGGTATATGGGTTGTGTTAACCCGTTTTACTGTGCTTCCCAGATATGCGTTGGGCTATTCTTTACTGTCAGGACCTCATTCAGATACGTATATAGTGCTCTATAAATCCTGGCGCAGGGGGAAAATGCCAGTCAAAGTTCACGCTGCTCATGTTCATTTCATGCTTGAGAGTCCAGCTTTGTGAGCAAGGATGAGTGTGTATTGATGATGTTTGAATGTGTGTGTAAGCACCAGAGGAAAATGTAGGAGATGAAGCACATTCAGAGTCTCTCCATCCTTTTCACTTTGCTGCAGGAGTCATCCATCTTTCTGAACTTAACTGCTACCAATTTATGATTGCATTATTACAGTCTGTATTTTATCCTCAACACACAGGCATGGTGGTGATCTGGTTAATGGAGAAGGTGATGGAGAAGGTGACTGTCCAGTGCCATTATCCTAGTACTTGGAGGGCTTGGTTTTAGCTGTGTTTTTAGCTAAAGAGCAGCTGTCTTTCTGCTGATCATATGCAGCTGAACTTTACTACACTCTCTTGTTAGCCTAATTATTGTCCTGTATCATTATGTGATAAAAATAATATCTAACACCTAAGATTTTCACCAAAACATTAATCTATTTCATATACAGAAGCAACAGTCAAATGTGCATGTTTAAGCATACATTCTTTTGTCATTATCAAAATGACTCGACTTAGCAATTTGCCTGCTGACATTTTAAATTAAATCGCATAGCAACGCATTCTACAAAATGGCAGCACAGTTGCTTTTATTCCCATGGAAAACAGCGTTGCTGATTTTCTGAATAGGTGGAACACTGAAAAGGTCAACCTCAGCTGTATGGATCTTTATGATGGATTTTCCCCAGAAAAAGTCAATCAGGATACAGTAGCACTGTTGTTTGTCTGTGATTGGCAGGTGAAGTCTTTTTTTCTCAGACTGGGACAATTTTGTACATTGGTGAAAACGTTTGAGAAGCTTCCAAACCATAGAAGACCCAAATAAATTGTGTTTTTTGTTTCTTTTGTAGTGCTTGAAGTCACTTTAGCAAACAAAATCCAAATCAATATTTTCATGCTTTTCAGCAATAGTGTTTTGTGGTGAGCTTTCAAGTACTGAAAAATCCCTGCTTTATGTTTTCTGTCTTATCCAATGATTCTTTCAGTTAAGCAGCACTGGAGTAGTAAAAATGCCCAACGCTTCACGCTTGTGCTGATAAAAGAGATGCGTTGTGCTTTGAAGAGCCAGGTCCTCATAACTGACCATCTTCACTGTTATTTGTACAATGATGAACATTTTGCCCAAATATACCCTCTTAAAAGGAAATGCAATGCTTTGGAGGTCACTGGTGTTCAGGCAAAAAGAAGATAATTAGATTCATATTTGTATCAGCAGAGATTTACTGTCTTGAGAAATTATGCCATCTTGAGCTTGTCGTTAGTCCCAGAGGATGTTTGTGGAGTAAACCTTCCTCTGCCGTTCTCCCATGAACCAACTGCCATTAATAAATCTGTCCCTTATGCTTCCCCTCTTGTTACTGTTGCTCTATTTTATGATGTCACTCTCTCTGCTGAAGAGCTCTGGGCTGTTTTATCTCCTTCATGTGTGTGTTAGGCACTTAAACTTAAACCTCTCTGTTTATGAGTCTCAAACTGCCTCTCCATCCTCTGTGTTTGCTGCTGAGCATCAGTTCAGCAACATCTATAAAAGCGGAACCCTCCTTTCTGTTCTGGGATCTTGCTGTTGGACCTC
>JAUBNQ010000004.1:10681784-10694239 GCA_032353495.1 Ctenopoma kingsleyae | reverse complement strand
CACACGCACACGCACACGCACACGCACACACACACACACACAGCAGACCTGGTGAATGTTCTTTTATGGGCACAACTGCAAGTAGAGTGCATTCCAGACCGAAGAGTCAACTATCACTGTGGTTCCTGCGCAGGATCCCTGCTGATGGTAAGACAGGTAAAGGCTGTGGTGTCTGTGATGAGATGGCTAAATGAGAAAGCGCTGCACAAACAGCTGATTAGGGAGCCAGCTAATTATTGACTGGTGAAAAATGATAAGCATCTCCTGCTCTGGTGTGCTTAGGGAGTCACTCTGTAAAACTGAGAGTTGCCTTGTGAATTCCAGGATTTTGAAGGCAGAGCTAAGTTGGGCTCTTTATGGGGTCTCTAAAAAAGAAAGAAGCTTGCACAAGAATGCTATTGTTAGATTGACCAGATTGTGCCAAACAGGCTTTTCTGTTTTTGTTTTCGCAGTAATTTGTGTGCGCGCTGAGGGCTGAGTGACCACACATTTTATTTACAGTACAGGAGGAGCAATAGACCACTACCACTGCTTCGCTACCAAGTTTGACCTCAGTTTTGTTTTACTTGTGATATTTAATGAGGAAGTGAACATAAGACCAGACAGGCAAACATCAGTGATAGCTCCTTTAGCACGTAGTGTGTGGATTGGCAGCAGTGGTCTGCTCCTTTTGCCATGAACCAGATTAAGATGTGGGGTGTGCTTGCTGACTGGGGTCGATGTCATCTGCAGGGAGGTCGGAGTTCATTTGTCTTTCCTGACAAACCTTCAGGTGGTGTTCCAGTGCCGTGGCAGAAGGCCACACAGATGCTGACCTCCATGAATCGCGCAATTAGTTACCCTTTAACCCTTCAGTCCCACAATCAAACCCTGAGCACGGACCAGGCATGCTTCTGCATCTCCAGACCCACTTTATGTATGACTCTGTAAGTGTGCGTGTGTGTGTTTGCAGCTTGAAAAGGCACTGATAAACTCAGACATGATGTAATAGCTCAGAAGCCCTCCTTCTTGTTTCAGTGTCCTTAATCAACTTAACAAAACAAAACAATTGGAGCCATGCATAAAATTTTACACCCCCCCAACTTAATGATATATCTGGCTACTTTCCATTCTCCTACTCATAAATATACAGCATAAAAGATCCATTAATCTGCATCAGTCTGCTGCTGCATTCTTGTTATTTAACTCATCATAACTGCGTGTTTCTTACCTTCTAATGTGCAGTGCATCACTCAGACAATATGTAGACAGATAGACTGAGATGAATGCCATCATATCTTTAAGCTAGTAAAAAGTATACATCTCAATGCATACGACAGATTTATATTTTCATTTGTTTGATGCATTTTATCCTCGATTTGGCTCTGAACATGCAATTGAGTTGTGAAACCTCTATTTGTCATGATTGCATATTTCTCCATCCTGAAATCATTCAAACTGAAATCCTGTTTTAACTCTAGTGTAGTGTTGTTGTTTATATGACCAGACAGAACGCCCCCGAAAAATTCAAAAAGCACAACAAAAGCTGCCAACAATTCCAGGGTTATCTTTTCATGTCATGCTGTAAATTGCAATGTCCTTGTCTGTCTCTGTTGGTGTCCCTGGTGCAGAGAGAAGGCTAGTTTGGGATTCTCTTACAGTTCGCATGTGCCTTTTAGATTGTGATTTGTCCAACCTCTAAGTC
This sequence comes from Ctenopoma kingsleyae, assembly GCA_032353495.1. NCBI lineage: Eukaryota > Metazoa > Chordata > Actinopteri > Anabantiformes > Anabantidae > Ctenopoma > Ctenopoma kingsleyae. The sequence continues at coordinate 10,692,555 of JAUBNQ010000004.1, read as the reverse complement.
ATGTAGATGCTTGTTCAAACAGGTGGAAAACTTACAAAGCCCTCACAAATTGGTCTGCTTTCTCCTGCATCTGCTGACATGTGTTACTTCTGTTTCTTAGCCATGCTGGCCACAGCAATGACAGATGATCAGTCTGATCCACCAGTTTTCTAAATATAGTATATTAATGGATGGACTGCCGTTACATTTTATACAGACACTGTACCATAATCCACTGCTTTTGGTGATCCCCTGACTTTTCCTATTACACCACTGGCAGGTTGTCCAATAATCTTTTCCATATAGGGCCAGGCAGGTTTGGAAAGCTTTTTTCCCATAATAAATGAAATCATCATTTAGAAACTGCATTTTGTATTTACTTGGGTTATCTTTGTGTAATATTAAAATGTATTTGACAATCTGTGTAGTGTGACAAATAAGCAAAACATTTAATTTAAAATGTAATTTCCCTGATATTTTATGAGATTCATGATTCCCCAGGGATGAATTCCAATGACCTGGTTGATCCTCTGACACTAATAACACCATAATAATGACATAACCAATACACATTTTATAATGACCAAAACAACAACAGCAAGTAGAACTGAATACTCATGCTGTGCACATTGACATACAGAAAACTGTTGTGTTCTGCTTCTCTTGATTTCCTCTTCTACTGCAGATTTCTTGTGTGCTCCTGTACGCTGGTCACAGTGTACACTGCAGTGTCAGTACACACTGACTGTTGCAGACAGTTTGCAGACATCTGTGGAGGAATTTGTGCACAGGTTGCTTTTGGTAGTACATTGGAGCCCATAGTCTTCCAGTTCCACTTTGTTCAGTATTATAACCTTTAAGCTATAACCTAAACCTTAAAATAAACCATAAGTTACTGAATTTTTCATGTGTACTATTAAAGTGAAAAATTAATATTATTTAGGGAGCAAATGTGGCTTTCAGTCGAGCACCTCCCCTCATTTGAATGTTAAACACAGTGGAGGAGGAGCGTTGTGTTGTGGGCCACAAGGCCATTTGCAGGATGCTATTGTTCCTAAAACACAAAGTAGTAAAATGTGCATGTGAAAAAAAAATTGATAAGCCAAGCATTTTCTTGGATGGTGAATGAAAATCCTTCAGACTCAGTAAGTGGATTAGTATGGGCTATTCTCCACCAAAATAGTTCAGCCTACTTCCTTATCTTAGTTAGATTCAATAGAATGTGTCTAGACATCTCAATTAGGAAGGAAAAACCAAAAAACAGATACTGGTTAGTCCTTATCTCATTGTGTTTTTCTATCAGCACTCTCACCAGCTTTCAGTGTCTTGTTCTCATAAACACAACAGTTTTCCATTACTACAACCCCCCCTGGCTGAAAGGCCTGAGCTGATGTTTAAATTTCTATTATAAGTGATAATTGTGTTCTCTGACAAGTCATTGGCATGGTAATGGCATCTTTTATGATAAATTAGTATTTCACCCCTCTCTGTCGTACCTACATGAGGCTGTTGCACCAGACTGATTCTGCCACTCGCAACTCTGCTGCTCCATTGTTCTGCCGACACGCAGCAGCTTTGTGTGACACAAAGCGCGTCAATCTCTGAGATAATGCTCAGCAGACTGGGAGTCGATGGGACGAGGATGCTCAGCACAGCTCACCTACGCTCAGAATGATTTGTACTTTAGTGTATGAACACAGCTAAGAAGCCAAAATTGGGGACTAACCTTTAGCTTGTTCTACAGTCCCTACAGCTTTTTGATGATGATCAGTTGCCTGTTGCTCCCATATCCACACTAGCAAATTGAGACATCTGCCATATAAAAAAAGTGCCCAAACATCACCACATAAAGTGCCTCATTATGTACATTCTCCTCACTGAATCTATAGAGTCACTCTGTGTGGAGACAGAAAGAGTTGCTCCAGCAGCAGCAGAAAACTTGAATATTTATCTGCATGGCAGCTTGCCAGTATGATTACTGTCCTATCCATTCCAAGGGGAAAGTGCAGAGAATAATTGTTGTAGAATACTCTACATTTCACCTTGTCATCATCTTCCATTCTGCTTTATTTCACTCACAGGGAGAATGTGAGCTTTGCATCTTTGTACAACGTGCCTCTGATGAAATATTACAATATGTTTGTGTTTATGAGCTCTGTAACTCCTCTGCTTGGCATGAAAACCTATTTAAATGTTGATCTAAAAATGATGAATTTTAATGATGTTGTTTCTGTGCAGACTGAGGTTGTTGATAAAGATACCATATGCAATTACTTCTGTTTGTGCACGACTAACTCTCTTTGCATTTTTCTTTAATTAACCATTCACATACAAACTTGCTTGCCACACTATCCTCTGTATAGCTGAGGCATTCCTGCAATGGATATTAGTTGCCCTAAGCTTTAGCAGTAACCTGTAGGGAACTTGGAGTGTTTAGTTTTCCAGTCAATTCAAAAAATCCTCCTGTAGAACATACTGCAGTGAGTACGTCTCTCTCAGTGTGACACTTCAGACAGAGGAGACGCAGGTGGCTGTCATCACTGTGTATAGACTGAAAGGGATTTGAAATACAAGTGATAGTGGTTTGGGCTGTTGGAAGAAACTATTGTATCAGGATCCTCTGCTCTGCGGTGGGTGTTTTAGAGTGGGCTCTTGAACAAAAATAGATATCTCAACAAGCTCCAGTGGATGGTTGGGAATACCAAATAATGTTTCATGTTCGCATTGCACGCTAATAAGGACTGCGCAAATGTATGGAGCGGAGTTAACATTTTAATTCTTAAGTATTTTTTGTGCATCCTTTTGCAAAATTACAGATTTAGATAAGATGGGCAAATTTTAATCTCTTCTTCCTAGGTCTGAGAATGTGCCAGGTGATTTTGAACCTTCTGCGCCTCTCCATCCCCTTAGTCCAATTTCCCACATCCCCCTCTTCTGTCCTTGCTTTCACCTGCGGTTTACTGCAACACCTGGCTCCTGCCTTTCCAGCTTGCCTGCTGAATTTTTCATTATGTACTCATTTTAGTTTGGTTCCATATCTGAGCCTGACTGGGGAAAAAGACAAACTACCTTGAGAGCATCTCAGAGCCAAAAATCAGCCATTCTAATTAGGAGAGCACAAATGTTGGGGCAAGTGTACATAAACACAATTCACTACATCCCTGGTGAGGACAACATAGGAAGCAGCCCTGCTGCTTCGGGCAGGGAAGTGAAAAAATATTTCAGTATGAGAAACTAGTTTCTTGATTATATGGTAATGCAACTGAACTTTTTTTTTTTGAGTTTCCTCTAATGAGAAAACTTATTTCATGTTACTCTGTCTGTGCTGAGCATTGTTATATCTCTCAGACCAGTTTTTATTGATTTGAAGTAACGATTCACAACCAGATGAATAATAAAGACTTCTTTTTTACACTAGTTAAAGCCTCTCATTCTCCCACTAGTGAGTCCAGCCTGGACCTTCCAAATGTCTGACCCTGGCCAAAGCCGATGAAAGCTTGACAAATCTGAGACAGTTAAGAGTCCACTAGAGTCCACTGTGAAGGGAAAGAGATGGAACGGGAGGAGAGGGGGAATGAAGTCTGTCCAAACAGTCTGAAAGGGGCTTGTTTCTTTATGTGCGTGAGTGAACAGGAAAAGGTAATTAACTAGCCAAGTGGTGAAAGGCTGGAGTGATGGATGGGTGGGGGACAGCCACACAAGGAACAGCACACATGCGCACACACACACACACACACACACACACACACACACACACACACACACACACACACACACACACACAAGCGAGCTTGCATTTCACCCATTTCTCTGCTCACATAAAGCCTGGTTTTGTGAACCTTTTTGTGTAATTACAGTTTTATAAAAACATGCATGTTAGTGTCATTCTGCCCTCAGTATGTGGAGGTACAAGCACACTGATAAATGGTTTGACCATATGGAGTGGTGACACATCATTATATGAGGTCATTAATGGTTGCAGGGCAGTTTGGCAAAGACTCATGAGTGATTACGTCTGACTCTATCTATGTTTACCCTGAGGGTCAACAAGATCCATGGCCTTTTTGTTTTTGATGGACAGTGACATGTGTTTTTATGGTTGACACGAGGAGCTGTAAGCTGGAGTGTAGTGTACATTGAGCTGTATCATAGTGCTAGGAAGGCCAAAACAAAGACACGCCACAAGACATCTTAGCAAAGATATTCTAAAATAAAAAAGTCACTTAATCCCTATTGCAGACTCTGATTGTTTGATTTTGTAATCGTTTATCAGAGGATGTGTCACTGTGCTATTCTGGACAGGTGGTGCTATCATGTGTTGAAAGTGTCACCAAGGGGTAAAGCTTATTTGCATTTTCTGTCAGCAGTTCACTGACAGTTAAATGGAGGAAAGGGCTAAATCACACAGGGCAGACAGACTGACATCTGTCTCTGTAAGCTCCTCATGAACAGATGCTTGATGCAGGGAGACTTGGCTGTTCATTTGAGGAAATACTAATGCATAAATCTGATGCACTTCTCTAAATAAGGTAATCATCTCTTTGGTCTAAAAAAAGGTGAATTTATTCATTGAAATAAACTGTTAACATTTTAAATTTTAAGTTTGTCTTTGAGGTTGGTGCAGAGTCTTGACATACTAGTTATCTTAAGAGAACCTAAGTAACACTGATCCTTTTATTACATCTTAATAGGTGGTCTTTTTTGCTACTTAACTGTGAGGTTTCCATGTTATGTTATTTCATGTTATTTAGAAAAGAGACTCGGCAAGAAAGAGGAGAAGTGAGACGTCAGTCCTTTAAAATCAAGGGAAGACTTCATTTTGACTTTTGAAATCATATTTCTCACAAAGGCTCAGATAATGGGTTAAGAGTCTAAATGTACCCTCACATTGGACATACTGGAAAACAGCAGAGACTTTTTCATCATTTATGCCTGAAAAGAAACCCCAAAGAGTATTTCACATAGCATGGAGCATGAATGAATTCACCAATGTAGAGGTGTATGTTTTTGTGTAGGAGAGTATTATCAGGTGGCTAATGACAGTGTACTTCTGTTGCTGCAGATACTGTTGCTTCGTTTCATAAAAGGTTTCATTACAGGTTTGTTTAATCTTGTCAAGTCAGCAGACGGAGGCAAACATCTGTTGGATGTGATTTGGCGAGACTTTCTATTTTGTGTCCTACCAAAGGCGTTCTCACGGAGTGAAATAGCATGATAGTGTGACATCCTGAGTCATTGTCTTCTCTGCTTCAGAGCAGGCAGTGGTTAAATTTAATGGTCTGTATCCCAGACTACAGTGGCACTAAAAGCTTTACCTGGTATCTAATCAGAGTCACAGGCCTTTCAGCTCTGCACTCCTTCAGGGGATTTGAGTCAAGTCGGGTGGCTAGGAGAGAGGGTCAGAGAGGTGGAGGTGGTGGGGATTTTTGAGAAGGAGCAGAGGGCAGAGAGGGATTACACCAGTGGATGCGTTGCTTTTATCCTGGGAATGTAATCTGCCTTAATGCCCCGTGCACACCCGGGGCAAGGCCAGCAGCTGTGCTCATTTTTCTCAGACTTTGCTGTCAGAATGAGCCAGGCTACCTGTGGGAAAGCAGACCTGCTGGAAGCTCTTGTCCTCACCCTGGGATCTGGACTGGTCTCCTGCAGTTTATTGGGGGCCAATCCCTTTGAAACTTATGGAGACGGTGTGTGGTTAAGGTCAACACAGTCTCAGCCCATGTAAACAGAGATGGCTCAGTTGCATTCTTACACGGAAGCAGAGGAAGGGAAAGTTAGTTGAAACTGCATTAGGTTTGGCAGCTGCTGTGTGGTCTTGATTTTACAAGAAATGCAGTCATAGGAAGTACTTGAAAATTGTAATGTGTAAACAGGACTGCTGTTGGTGAGAACAAAGTTTAGTGAGGACAGATGTAAAGCAGCATGGTGTTGAACTAACTCATTGTGAGGAAAGTTTCCGTGCTAGCAGAACAATAAAATAGAAACCTGGATGGGGAAGGAAGGAAAGGAAAACAGAGTGAGCAATTTAATCTTACCGTCTTCCAGGAGTTAGGCTTATGTTACGTTTACAGTGAACACAGAGGATCGAGGAACCTGAATCTCTCATTGCAGCACCTCACTTCAGTTTCTGGGCAACATGCACTATGACTGATAATAAAAAAGAAAGTAAAACATATGGCAGTGCCACAGCACAGGCATCTCTAAAAGAAAAAGGTCTTATATGAGCTGACGAGCTGATGGCTGTCAGAACCTTTCGCTTTATTTCTTTCCCTCAGTGTTTGTTCATTAATACAATTTTTCTTCATTTCTCTTTCTGTCACCGCTGCAGTGGGTCATGGGGTGCTTCTGTGTTTGGGAAATATCTGTTGGGCTCAAATGGAATAGAAAATCTAGTTCCCCGGAGTATTTTACTTTCAATGGAGCGTGTCTAAAAGTCTCTCTGCTAGCGAGGGGGTCTCATGCATTTCAAAACACTGTGACCTTCGCTTGATTTGAGTCAGCTTGCTGTATCTGGCCGAGTGCTCCACATCAGAGGTACATCAGAAGTTGAACAGTCGGATGGCAGTTTCGCTTTGTCTGGTTAGAGAAAAGGTGCACTGACGAGACAAGGTAAATGAGCTGTGATTTTAGGAAATATTCTGTGTGACTTTTCCTGTTTCTATTTGCGCCTAAGGAGGCATGGAAGAGAAATCATGCACATCTTTCTCCCTGTCCCCTTGTCCATAAGTGGTTACGGCTGAGCTTGTTTCCATCAGCCTCTGGGCATTGGCTGTCTGTGATGACACTCTCCATCAACCCACAGCGACAGTCCGTTAGTTGGGTGTCTCTCTCTCCTCTGCTGCCCTGGTTTTCATCACAGTTAGTGTGGGGGACAGAGACAAACTTAGGTCTCTAAGGACTGTGAAGGGCTCATTTCACAGGCAGGGCTTTCTCTCCCCGGTATACTTGGCACACCTTCTTTCCATAATAAGGCTATAGCATCTGACTACATTTGTCCCCTGAGTTTAATAAAGATCAGTGCTGACAGGCAGTAAACCAACACAACCACCCACAAGGCTGCAAGCAAGGTCCACAACCCTGGCCTGTCTCCTCCCACCTCTCTTTCTCTCTCTGCGCCTTTATTCTCGCGCGTGCAGTTTGGCTCTCTCGACGGATAGACATCGGGTTGAAAACTAAAACCATCTCCCACTTGTCCAGAACAATGGCTGAGAAGTCACAGCCCTGAAGTAGCTCCACGACTCTTTGCTGACGGGAATGCTTTGAACATTTGGATTGTGTTGGTTCTGTGCATTACATACTTCTCTGAAGCTGTGCTACTCTTCACACCCACTTGCACCTGTCAGTAATAGATCATATGGATAATAAAAGAAACGATATGGCTTCAGGGCTGGGTGCACTCATGCATCACATGTTTCATGTTTTCCACTTTATGCTTATGCACAAGCTCTCAAGCAGTTAGCTTGAATTTGATAACACAAACATAAGGGTCAACTGTTTAAGCTTGTAACTACATGGTGAGGTTTCAGCCGGCTTTATGGTGTCAAATTTATATATTTTTATATCCAAACCTGCATTCTCTGAGCCATGCGTGAAATATCTACCAATCATGATGCCCTATTTCTGCTACTCTACTCCACCTCTTAAGTGCCATATAAAAATGGATTCTGTGGCCTTCGGTTTCATCACATCGTTCTCCTCCACATCCCTAACATCATCATCATCCTCATCATCACTGCCATCATCCTTATAAGCATTGTGGCCATGACCCTTTATTCACTCCACTGGGCATAAAGCTTACCGACAGTTTTACAGGAGAAGCCCGCTCTCTAACCTCCAGAATCTTAACTGAATAGCAGATGGGCTCAGCTTTGTGCGTCTTTTTATTAGCTCCCCTAAATCAACACCTAACAATGCATGGAGAGAGAGTAAATTGATTTCTTCTATCTACCAGTGCCCTGAGGTGGGTAAGAGGTGGTCGGAGGATAAAGGGTGAGGGGTGATGAAAGGGCGGAGTTGACTGGTTATGACTTTGCTTCGCTGTCTAGAAGGCATGTATATGAAGCCACGCTAGACTGTGAAAATAGCCACCAGCGGTGTGTTCTTTAGCTCTGTTTCACTTTCCAATTTGTCACGGGTTCTTTTCTTCATTATATTTCAGCGAAACTGTCCTGTCTTGTGCAGAAATATCATGACTGAGTGTTAACTGTAGAGAATGTTTCAAGATCAAGTGCTTTAGTTATCATATTTCTATTATGTCCCAGTTGCAGTGAGATATATGGTGGTGATCATGTGTAATGTAAGTAGCCAATATACTGTTTATATACAGTACAGGCCAAAAGTTTGGACACACCTTCTCATTCAATGTGTTTTCTATATTTTTCACGTGTTCATTCATGGTTTTGATGCCTTCAGTGAGAATCTACCAATGGTTTCATGGTCATGAAAATAAAGAAAACACATTGAATGTGTGTCCAAACTTTTGGCCTGTACTGTACATATGTCCATTACAGTCTTATGTATGATTCTCCTTTAAATAAAGTGGTGATATGGAGGTACTACTACTGCCAGGGTACATTGTGTACCAGGGTACATTGTGTATATTTCAGTGGACATTGCTTTGTGTCAACTTTTTTGAATAAGGAAAAGGTTCAGATGATAAAATTGCATCCTTTTTTGTGAGGTTGTATTAAGGTTGTGTGATCACACGATAAATGTGTGCAGGGAATGGCTGCCTTAAAGTCTATCTATTGAGCTGCTTTTATGGGATGGAGATTTAGAGTCCTTCGACCTGCCTTTGTGGTCTCTGGGTCTATTGGGTTAGCTGTATTAAGTGACACTGCATTAGGGCAGTGGATTGTTGTTTCCCTACTGCTTCACTCCTCTTGATCACCTCGGAGGTTCCACGGAGCAAAGGCCTCATAAACATTTATGTATGGGCTGTGGGCTCCTGTCTTAGGCCATGACTCCACTGGGCACAAGCCTAGTGCCCCTTTATGCCTCTTAAGAGTCTGTCTTGTTTGTGTGTGTATGAAGTGTTTGTATGAGTGTTTATTTCTGTAAAACATGTTATGTTCCACTCTCACTTAGGATTTGAATAGTTCACTGATAGCTCTGTGTGACTCTAGCTTTCTAGAGGATGTAGTTTTTTCACATTTGAGAGCTGATTGTGTCTTTTCATGCTGGGACACTTATGTACAGTATATTACACTCTATGTAAATTGTATAGCTTAGGGCACAAGAGACCCCTCAGCTGTTATTTTATTTTGTCATGCCTCTCAAGCAGAGCTGCACACCCTAGGGAGCCTTCTTAGAGATGAGGTGAAAAAACTCAACAAAAACTGTACTGGACATCGTCTTTCAAAGCTGTAATAAGCTGAAATATTCTTGGTCTCTCCTTGTTCTAAAGCGTAAAAAAATAAATATAAGACATGTTTCAATTGTTATTTTTGTGAGGATTACCACCGTGGGATGTTTTACTAATCCCTTGGAGCCTTATTTTAGCTTTGTCTTCTCACGTTTGGTTTGTTTGGCATAAGATCTCCAGCAGACAGTATGAAATGAGCACATGCCTAGTCAACCTGATCAGCAGTTTTAAGTTGCATGCAGGCAAAGCCTCACAGTCTAAACAAACAAAAAGGAAGTGGTTAAGCGCAGGGAGTGAGAGTCCCAAAGGGCAGTCAGAGACCACACTAGTGACAGACCACTAGCACTGTGCAATGTGAATAACACACAGGACATCCTTTCAAAAGAACAAATGAGATATACTTACAAATTGTTATATGCTTGAAGTGCATGTATGGACATATTGTGCATGAACTAAAAATCACTTCTTTGTGTGTGTTGTTGCTGCAGGAACCTGAATATGCAACTTTTCTATTTGATCAACTCCAAACACCCGGGGGCCATGAAGCCAGTGTCAGCTGTTGCCAAGTGTGCTCTACACCTCTCCACCAACTGAGGCAGGAGGCCTTGCAGACACTCCATGCTCCTGTCCTCATGTCCACCTCAGACATGGCAGCCCTGCCAACTACATCCTTTTTACCACAGCCTTCTAGATTCACTGTGTCATCCTCCAGTGTCCATGCAAAACAATTGTCCAAAGGACAAACTGCCACCCACAGTGTCCTTGGTGAGCAGCATAGGGTGATAGGCTGGTCACAAAATACCGTGGACTGTTCAGGACCTAAGACCAGTGTCCAGGTGACCATGGCAGGAGGGCAGGTCACTGGGTCCCTGAGCTCTGTCACCATCCAAGCCCAACAGTACCTGGAAGGAATGTGGAGCATCTCCAGGGTCAACAACTTCTTCCCTCAACCTAAACCGGTATGCACCCATTTTCATCTTTATACTACATTTTATGTATAAACACTGTTTGGTAATGTAAACGTCTGGATACCTTTGCCATTTTCGACCCATTTGACTCCACATCTGGAATGTAAATGCGACTTTTTAGAGCAATAAGAGACATTCAGTCAGTTGAAGTGATAATAAGTATTCCAACCTAAATAAACGACACAACTTTTTTCTACACATAATGCTGTGGTCCTCAGCCAGTCAAACTTTTAGAAGACATCAAGCTCTGCAGACAATTTGTGAGTCAGAACTCTGTAGGACTGACCTCTCTTTGCTCAGTAGTTGAGGATTTTGAATAATCTGAGGTCAGAAGTAATCAAAACACTAATCCGCTGGGGTCCTGTGTTTTTCTGCATTTACAGCAGTGCTACATGAACATTTATGTAGTTTTCATTGTAATTTAAGGTCTGTTGACTTTTTCTGTATTGAAGGAGGCATT
>JAUBNQ010000004.1:10634293-10681684 GCA_032353495.1 Ctenopoma kingsleyae | reverse complement strand
CAGTGCTACATGAACATTTATGTAGTTTTCATTGTAATTTAAGGTCTGTTGACTTTTTCTGTATTGAAGGAGGCATTACCTGACTGACAAACATCACATTCACATTCTCATGAGGCAGACTCATGTACAGACCAAACAGCACATGTTAACAACATCTAGTCCTTAGACTTTAATATTTTCCCTCAGATTCTTAAGCTGTAAATTTTTCTGTTCTGTGTTTTAAACTGTCTGTTATGGGTCTTGGCAGTGTTAGTCCTTCTTTTCTGCTTGAAAATTGAAGACAGATTTTCTCTCCTCCCTTTTATGTCAACAAGTGCCCTTGGAGATGGTTTATGGGAGGCCATCAAAAGCTTTTAACTGCATGTATGCAATCTAGGGCAAATCAAACAGCCTGGCACAGAAGGGAGCGGCTAACTTGTGTTCTCCATCTATGTGTCTAAAAGCAATTAGTGGCCCTTGGAGCTGAGATGAGTTGCTCAATGCCACATAGCTGAGGCTAACGCCCTTCTTGGATGGAGAGAAATGTCCCTTCAGGATGTGAAGTTACAAACACAGCAGAAATGGGTGTTATTTTCTCAAGCTTGTTTCTTTCATTAAAACTAGATCCCTAAGAATGACAAAAACCCACACCAGCTCTCAAGTACTGCGCTGAAAGGCACACATTGAATTCATGATTCCCTCATGTTTTCTTTGTGGGGGAAGGCGTGCAGTATTGCTTAGACAAAATAGCAGAGATGGACTGTGTGTGTGTAAAACAGAAATCAGTCAGAATGTGTCAACTAAGGAGCCTGGGGCCCTCCCACACACATCCCATTATAGGGCACCTTAAATCAGCCATTTGGGAAAAAGGGTCTGGTTAACATATAGAATGATGTTTGTGGTCTGTGGGGAAAAAAAAATCTGGCTCCCTCTTTGTAATTGGCTGACACTGGTAAGTATATAATATAATAAGTATAATGCATTGAACTAAACAAATGCACAGTAAGTGACTTTTGTGTTTCAGGTGTAGAACTTGATGCAAAATCCTGCCATTGATAAGCTGCAGGGCTACAGGCTTAAATCAGTTAAAGTAATCTGGGAAACCATGTTACAGTGTTATGCTACTATTCAGAACAAGACATTGACGGACCCAAATCTACAGTTCTCCCTGCTGCAGCAGCCTCCTTAAAATCCACAAACATATGTGTGCTAATCTACAAAGACCAAGTGCTCTCAACCCAAAAAGGATTCTGTCATTGGCCCCATGACTGCAGCATTGCCTGCTTCACCAGTGTGAAGCCCAGCAGATGATATTGGCTGCTACTGCTCTGGTGCAGCTGGGCTTGCATGGCAGTGTGCCACAGAAACTGAAGATGAAAAGAGAAGAGAAGGATACAGGAAGGAAAGGGAAGGACAGTATCCACTTATGCCAAATTGGAAATCAGTTAAAAATGTGTGCAATTACGTCCGCATAATTGCAGTTCACATGAAGGTGTTTTATGTTGGTTCTTTTCTCATATTTAAGAGTACAGTATTGTTCTCACCTCAGTTAGTAAGTTTCTGTTCATTACAGAGGCAAGCTAACAACCGACAGGCAGATTAACACTAGGGTCGATTTCACCTCAGCAGTAATCGTCTGTTGACCGCTGGGATCAAAGGTCACAGGGGAACCCTGGTAGTCTGGGGGGAAGATGGTCTGCTGATAGGATGCTGGCCTACTCTGCTCACTCCAGACTTCCTTGACTTCCCTTCCTGAAGTCTTTTCTCTCTTTCCACTCTCTTCTCCACTCTTTCCATTATGTTTTAAATCTCTCTCATTTGGTCTCTCCCCTTTGCCTTTCTAGGCTTTTCTTTCCAGTGGTAAACCAAGGCAAAGAGATCAGGGAGCGCTGGGGGTTAAAGGGTGGAAGGCCAGCTCATTACTGGCTGTCAGTGCAAACGGCTGAGCACACAAGGCTCCACTGACAAAGCCTAATTACCTGACCAGGGGATAGATTGTACTGTTCAACCAGAAGGCCAGTCGAGGTCCAAGGCTAAAGAGCCCAGCTTGGCTCCTGTAATATGCTGCCACTTGATTTTAAAACTGGCACCACACTGGTTCAGCCAGTGACTGATTTGATGAGCTATACACAGCTTCCTGTATGTCTGCATGTGAAGTGCTCTAGTGTTTCGTGTCAAATTCTAATGGGTGTACTTCCCTGGTATGTGCTGAGTTCATAAGCTGTCACCAACACCAGCATGGTGTGACGCTTTCCGCTCTGGCGGCTGCGTAAGGATCTGTATTTGGCTCATTTCAGTTTGCAGACAATTTTTCCATGGTGTACTTCTCAAGTCACAACTTGAAACGCACAGCGCAGCTTGATATCTGACTTAGCCTCCATGATGACGTCTCAAGAGAGCAAAACCAGACCTTCAAAGAAAGAATGTTGATTTTTAACTTTGATAACAAGCTCAAAGGGAAGAAACGGGAATTCACGAAGAACATGCACTGCCAGTCCACTGTATGACAAATGGTCAGTGATCCTTCTCTGGGAAAAGATAATGTGCCAGAGTTTTAATATAGTAACACGTTTTACTGCATATAAAGCAAATTGTGGTGGCACTGTTCTGTGTAATGGCAAGGCCTCTCATGTGAACGTCAGAATGTAAGTATGTCCTCACATCCCGATGTACAGCATTCACATGTCAGGCTTGGCATATAAATAGTTCAGCTGTCAGCCTGTGGTGACAAATGGCAGGTGGTCGAAGGCCACACACTTTATAAAAAAGATTGTAAAGCATGTTATTTTAGTTGCCAAACATGAATCTAGGACAAGCACCTCAATGGTAAATATGCAGAGGGTCTGAGCTCTGTTTATAATACGTATCCTGTCAAATGGCACCGAGGCTGCAGCACTGTTCTCACTTCAAGGTCATTGCTGATTACATAATGTCCATGTGTCAGTGTCATAAATGTTTTCAGGAAAAGTCTGGACTTTATTTATTTATTTCCAATGCTGAAAACCCACAGAACTCGTTCTTGTCAGATGCTATTGATCATTGTCCTTCAGGATAAACTAGCGGCTCCGGTGGGGATTAACCTTTTGTCATTATGGTGACTCCAGTGTAGTCTCAGAGTTGGCTTTTACCTTGTATAATTAGCTCTCTGTACTTATTGTGTTGGACTGTGAACAATCAGTGAAAGCTTCAGAGCTCCAGCTTAACTGTTAAACAGAAACAGAGGAATAGAAGCTTAGTGGTGAGTGTTTTCTATTTTGTCTGAACTGTGTGTCTGTAGTTGTGTTAAACTCTTTCTTTTATATACTTATAATATAATTATTATGTAAGTGTGTGCAGCTGCTGGCAGGTTGACATTACCATGACACAAATGTTGTGCCAATGCACATTTGTGACAGTAATGAACAAGAGACATTTATTTCATACATTATTATTATTATTATTATTATTATTATTATTATTATTATTATTATTATATTCATTTCCTCCTCTCAACTTTTATATTGCTAAAACAACATCCATAGAAAATAAGAAGCTGCAGCTGTTAGTAAGTTACATGTTACAGCCCATATATGACAAATATGAGGACATACAGGTACTACACTGTGCACTGTACACATTATCCAAAATGTAGCTTTGGCATTAGTAACCAGAGCCCTAGGGCTATAACAGAGGCATCTCCTTCAATTACAAAACTTCCAGAGCAGGGTGTGCGCATATAAGCATAATACAGATACCTCAAACATTTGAGCTATGGGCAAATCTCACCTCTTACATGATTGTTAAATGTTTATTCCCTTTGAAACCGTGGTCTGATTTGATATGCATGATGACCCGTTTCTCATTTCTGATGAGTAAAGTACCAAATTAGCCATGGAGGTACACATATAATCAGGAGCATGGTGAAGTAAATCGCTGATGGTTTAATTACTAATTAAATGTTGGTTATCACTTAATTACAAGAGGCTATAGCTAGGGCAACCTTTAGTGTGTTGCCAGAATCAATGAATGGTGCAGGATCCTTGCTGTTCCGCAAGGACTTCTCTGCTGTGGACACTGCTGACTGCCGCTAACTGGTCCTGGCTACAACAGCTGCCTGTCCATCTGTGCCAAAGGGGGAGTAAATGGAGTGGAAGGAAGGTAGGCAGAAGCAGTAAAACCTGCAAGTGAAGATTTTGATCTTATCTCTCTATTTATGTGTCAACATGCCCAGGGTTTAATGTGGGATGCAGACAGGGATTTCACAACCACAGAGGTCCCAGTCACCACCATGACCACCACCAGCAGCGGTAGCAACGGCGGCACCCAGACGTCCTGCCGACTGAGAAGCTCCAGCCAACCCGGGCTCCCATCACCTGTCACTACTACCTCCACCTCCCACTCTCCTTCCTCATCTACAGCTGCCTCCTTCTTCATTAGGTAAGCACCTCCCCCAGTCAATCAAAATGTAGAGAGATTACACTGAGCTGTTGTGGTGTTAATGGAAGTGTTTAGTGTTTGTATGAGCTTGCATACACACCTGCATGCATTCTGGTTTCACTGTCTGTACGTGTAAAGTATATGAAGATAGTTAAAAAGGAGATATGCACAGACTCGCATTCAAATGTCAGCCGAAGGTCGTGGTTCATGGTGTTAACTTCCATGTGGGGCACCGATTCCACAGAGTTGTTGTTCTTGCCATGGTTGAATTATAACATGCCTTGGGATACACACCATCATGAGACTAAATGAACCTTTAGTTACAGGCACCAGTGCTCATGAATGGATAATAGAATTAGATAATTTGATATGAAAAACCAGTGTCTCACGAAAGGGCTTAGGTTAAAGCTGAGTGTTGTGAGTATTTTTTCTTTTCAACTTAAAGCAGCTCATCTGTTTTGTCTCATACAGCTGCAAATTAGATGCTCTTCTAGCTGCAGCGCTCTTATTTTGTAATTCAGTGAAACCATTTGGTCCCTGGGTATCTCAGGCTGAAGGAGGCTTTTTCAGCACTGTTTGGCTCTGGTCTTATTGTTGCCCCGGAGAGTACTTCACCCTATCCAAACGGGTGGATGGCTGGTGCAATGTGCTATATTGTCATTGATAGATTCCCTGGCAAGCTGGTCAGTGCATACATTCCCAGCCTGTACTCTCCAAGGAGTGCTATGCCATAATGAATTTTGGCAAAAGGGAAGTTGGCTAAGAATGATGTATAGGACCAGTGAAACTGTGCACCACAGGAGGTGAAGGGACTTGTGGAGTGTGGGGTGCCCCATGGGGGATCATTGTATAACTTAGGTTTTCTCCAAACACTCCAAACGGGGTTTTTCTTGCCAGCTTTCAAAGGATCAGTGTATATCAGTGGGACCATAAGGCTTCTCCATTGGCTATGGGGACATTCCAGATCCTCCACTAAATATGCAACTTCCTGTGCATCTTGCTTCCCGTCACAAGATCAGTGGGTCTGAATAACCATGAGGTGTGACTGTTAGCTGCACATGGTTAATTCCTGACACTGATTTATTGGTTCTTATGTTTACTTTGGACGTGAGCTCAAAAAGCGTAGCATGAGGTCCTGTGTCTAGGCAGCTAGTGTGGGTTGAGCACAGGGAAAAATAGGGAGGTGGACTTGTTTTTTCCCCTGTAGCAGGTCCTGCTGGGGCAGAGGAGGTGTAGGCGGAAGTACGGTAGAGGGTTCCACCTTTCATTTCATCCCAAAGATAATTTGCTGCCAAGAATGTTGTGTTTTCCTTGGCCTAGTGAAACACAAAGATAATGGGCCAGCTTTAAACAGCATCACATTCCACAGACACAGAAAAGTGTGGTGGTGATACACTGTGCTTGATTTTGAGGCACACCTCCTTCCTGACTCTCTGCAGCTGTTGCTTGCAGCAGGAATATCATCATCACCATATTATTATTATTATTATTGCTGTGCTCATTTCATCTTTTTATATATCTCTGCTGATTGAAAAGTAAGTTACCAAAAGTAAAAAAAAAAAGAACTGAATCAATCAACAGATATTCTTGTTTTCATTCTGCTCCGGTAGTGCTGTAGTTGAAAAAAGAAAATGATGAAATTAGTGTCCTTCATGTTTTAGACTTGATTGAGAACTCGTATCTGATTAGTATTCCCGTTTGTTCTCGAAAGATACAATTAGTGGGATGCATGTGGAAATCCTGAGAGTCTAGGATGCAGGAGCAGAATAACCAAACAGCACTTTCTACCCCAGTGGATTGGAGAAGGCTCCTTAGACACTTGTCTGACATTCAGTAACACCGTTCCACTCAGAGATGAAATTTTAATTAGAATGCAATTAGTTGGAGTCTAGCTGCACCAGCTAGTCTGCTGCTGTGAGAAAAGAAGAGCGTGATGAACAAAAGTGACTCATTGTTTAATTTTTCATTGGAAAAATAAGTCAACCGTTAAACTGGCTTAAAAAAAGCATTTAATTTGTTTCATTTAAGATGTCTACTGGCCTGAAAAATAATTTTAGTATAAATGTACAGTTTGATAACTACAGAACACGGCAAGTCAGACCCATTTTTTTTTGACAATTCCTGTATGTAAAATGCATAAATCAGTAATGTGTCCCCTTAGATTTGTGCCTCTGACTTACTTAAGTGTGCCTTTAAATTAATCCATTCTTTTAAAATAGGCTAATGGTGTCAAGTTAAAGGTTATTTTGGTTAGTTAGTGGTAAAAGCAACAAATTACCTACTACTTCCCTCATTTTATTAGCATTAAATTAATGCGTTCATTTCAATACTTTGGGTTGTGCCTGTTGAATAAAACATGATTACTTGACAACAGAATTTGTGTCTACATGTTATTATTTGGGGAGAGCTAATTATTAATTTGAAGATAGAACTTATGCATAAAAGGTAACATATTACTAATACTAATAAATAAATCCTAATAAACAATTACCAACCCTGATACCTGCCAGACTGTGCAGATAAGAGTACATATGAATTCAAAGCGATCTTAGTGTTTCTGTTGATTTACAGTGAATTTTTGAAATTCCACCTATAAAATCGATCTGTTGCCTGACTTTCTGTCTCTGGTAATTATACAACATAGTCTGAGACAAAGATGACCCCGGGGTCAGTGATGACCAATTGGCAATTAGACTGACTATACATTTGCAGCGAGCCAGGAAGGGTCAAGGGTCACACTCTGACTGAATAGTGTGTGTGTGTTTGTGCATGTGTGCATATTATAATGTATGTGTACATGTAGGCTGTGCCATTGTATTACTGGGGGTGGATAATGACTTTAGATCTATGTGCTCAGCTGACTAGCACGTTAAGCACTGATTGCCTTGTGACACAGCATATGATTAGTGTATTGACATTTTATAATAAAACCAAGCGGAGCTCCCAGCAGGGGCTAGACAGTGTAGATAACAATTGCCTTGCAGATCCTTCGACCCATCTTCATGTTCTATTAACACCTCCTGATTGTGGTGATCTGTTTATTACCCATTGGGCCAATACATGTCTCACTGTAAACTGAGCTGAACAAAGCTGAAATGAGTCAACTGTTCAGTTTGCAGTCTACTTTGCTTGGTGTGCTCATTTCTGCATAGCAGCATGAGACAGTTTTCATGGTCTGTTGTTGGTCCCTTGTTTGTGTTTGTTTGGATGGGTCCTAGTCACTTTGTGAACTTGCACTAATCATACTCAGGAGAGTGATGATTTACTTACTCTAAAGACACAGTGAGGTAATGAATAGAAGAGACAAGTCAGCAGAAGATCCAGGGATGTTGTAGACTTCAGAGGGGGCACACCGGCTGGCAGGTGGGCTGTTGCAGGGGCAGGGCGGACAGCTGTTTGCTGGAATGTGGCCCTGGAGGAGTGTCAGAAGGAAGTGGTTTTATGGTCCTCCATCGTCGCCCTGCAGCTGCTGCCCAGGTGAGTGTTTGCGCAGTAATGACTGTGATTGTGCAGTAGGAAGCCTCCTGTAATTGTGACAGCAGGGCCATTTACCCTTGGTTCTCCTGCACACACAAGACCCTGCCTTTGTATCAGCAACACTCACTCTGCCCTTCATCCCCAGGCTGCTCCAAGTAACCATAGAAACAAGTCATTAGCTCGTGGGAATAAAATGTAACTGATTTTTCTTTCAAAAGTGGAGATTGGAAATCAGGAAGTTGAAATAGCCCTCTTTACTCCTCTGGACTATAATTTAGTCAGGGGGAGGAACAAGCATCTCTTCAGTAATGAGTCCTGTGTGTTCCAAAGTGGAAGCAATGCAGGATCACAAGTGCTTGTTCTTGTTATGAATAACATATTGGATCACTTGCTAAAGTCCACTGTACAGTCATGTATGTAATGTGATTATTTATGAGGTTTCCATGAGCAACTTGGCCACTGAGTCCATTTTATTTCTTCCATCTTATTTGTTTGTAAAGGAGGCAATGATGGTAGCATATGTTGCTGGGGGAAAACAGGAGTTAGTTAAGTTCTTTCACGGCAGGGGAGAGCCATACACAGAGGCTCAAGGCAGACAAAGCATGACTTTGCTGAGCTGTCTGTGGCTGTCTGTGCTGTGATCGACAGCAGGGAACTTTGTCGCTGACAAATAAGCAGGGCAGATTGTGTGGAACAGAGGGGTCTGCGGAGCACAGTGGATGTGGCCCACACGGCTAAAGAATAAAGATACAGAGTGGGAAAGATGCTGCCTGGAAACATGTGCTTGTAATGTTGTCATTCAGAAGGTGTGCTCAGGCTCCATTATGAAAGCTTCAAGGGCAGCTGGTCTGTGCGTGAGGAGGAGAATATTGGATTCACTGCCATGGGAGTGAAGTAAGTTATGTTGTACACAGACAACACTGGGCTCAGCTGGATGTGTGATTGTCTTCTTGCGTATGTGTTTGTGTTTTATTATGAAGCAAATGCATGTTTATGAGTTAGTTTTGCATTCTGAGTGGTGAGCTGTGGTGCATTTAGTTTTTCTTTTCTGTCTTTCCTCTCTTTTGCTTTGTCTTTCTTCCTGTGTTGCTCTCTCTTTTCTGCTTGATGGAATGTGCAGTTTGGTGCAGTTGGAGTTGGACTCTCTGTTCCCTGGAGGTGAGAGGGTAATGCTTTTGTTGTTAAGCTGCAGTGAGATGGATTCCTCTACCAAAGTGAGAGTGTGACAAGAATGTATAGCATGGCAGAAAACATATTGCTGAAATGCTGGAACCATTTTGAGGAAACAGTCACAGTGGAATTTAAATGTTAATACTACCTCTACCTCCAGAACCTGACAAATGAGAGTTGATTCATATCAGTCTGTTGAATCTCAGCAACACATGCCCAGGGCAGCAAATGGCTCATCAGAAGAGTTGAGTGGGTGGTAGCTGGGATGGTTGAGCTGCTCTGTGGTATTTGTCTTTTTTTTACTGTTGGATAAAGCACCAGCTGTTTTTTTCCTGCCATAATCAGGCTGCTGGGACTAATAGCTGCCTCAGTGCAGTGGCAGTACCAGCTGAGGCCACGAAGGGGCTGCACCCTATAGATAAGCCCAGGTGTGAATTTATCCAAGGCCTGTCAGGCACCGTCAAGACTGAGGTGTTGATGGAAATTCAGCCTTGCTTTGCGGCCTTAGGGATCTACAGCAGGTAGATACACTACTACTACTAGCCTCATGTACCTTCTCATCCACCCTCAAAAAAGAAAGTGCTGCTTATCACTGACTCATAATCCTGCATGATTTGCAACACTGGTTTCTGATATTACAAATAAGTCCAAATTTAATCTATACTATATGAAGCATTGGCAAAGTAAATAGAGTATATTCTGAGTACAGTGTGAGAAAATTCTTCTTTAAAATCTTTGAATTACTCTTGATCAGTGTTTGGAAGCATTTGCTGCATAGCTGAAATACTTGCTGTGGTGGATTCCCTTGCTTTTCTCTGTGTGTCTGTTCTCCTTTCCTGGGATATGTTAACATGGTATGATAGTGTGTTCCCTGCAGCACCAGGGTGATGGGCACTATTGTGAATGTGAGCGTAGAATCACTTGTGCCTGTCATCGTGAATGGTAAACAGTTCCAGTGATATGGAAAAGAAAAGCAGAGGGTTTGTTGCAGCCTAAGTGAGGGATAACCCAGTGCCCTTTTTCCTGTTCCCTCAAATAAATCCCTGAGTCAGGAAGTCTGTCTGGCCCACTCACATAGCCTGCAGGGGGTCCCGTGGAGGGGGGCTGACTAACAAAGAGCTGAAGCGCTGACTCAAGCCTGCACACTCACCCTGGGTCCATGTGTAATAAGCCCTGTGAGGACAGGAGAAAGCACTGCCATCACCTCCTGACCGATGCCTTTCACATGTGAAGAAATGAAAGGATGTGGCATGTAGACATCTATCCTATAGGCTTCTCACCTAAAACAGGGATGCCTTTGTCTCTCAGAATGCTGGTATGGAAGACCAAAAAGGGAAAATTGTGTGCAACTAGTTGCACGTGGGTAGCAGAGGTCTTGATCTTAATATCAATCCATTTCAGCTCTGTTTGCCTGCCCACACAGAACATTCCCCATTCAGTTGTATAATGACACAGATACTGTATTTGTCCACAGGGCGCAATGATCAGTATATTAGCGTTTAGTTATCATTCTTTACTCTGTAAAATTCTGTAAACCCCGGTTCGTTGAATTGATGTTATGCATCACACTTGTGGGGGCTGAGGAATGCTATCTAAACCTCTTTATTGCCCCTCAGTGAAAGGCGTCATGCAAATGGAGTCTATTATCTTCGTCATTACATCCACAGTCACTTCTACATTGTGGCTGAGACACAGTGTGTGGAAGACGAAAGAATGAACTGAATAGCTGGTGGCAGGGAATATTTGTTAAGGAATTTTATGACCGACTGCATGCAGATGCAGAATAGAGCCCATGGCCTATGCTCCCATGAGGTCCTTTATGTCCCACAATCCACAGAAATAAAGATGGCTGCTGGCGGGACTTCACAGGCATCACTGCTCCTGAGTGTTCAGCCTCACCATGACCTTCAATCCATATGAATAACTAATGCTGCCTAATCAGTAGTAGTAAGTTGATTTCCCCAAATGCTAGTGCTTTACTATTTCTGAAACACACATACAGCACCCCCATCCTTCTGTTTGTCAAGGGGAAGGGCCCAGCTTTTAACTGATGGAGCTCAGATTACCACTGAGGATAAGGCCATTGTCCAGACAGGTGGTTTAGTGTTTACCTCATCACCCACTGCCTCAATAGCTTAACAATTGTACCATGATCACACTGTCTTCTTTATTTAATCTCTGTTGAGGGGTTGCTTGAGTGCTGGGGGTTTGAAATTGTTGAGACTGGCAAATGGCAACTGTGCTAAAAACAAGGAATTATGCGACTAAGATTGTTGTGTCTAACTGTGCAATATTAAAATTTGACTTTACTGTAGACCTGTGCAATAAATACGTAATTAAACACAATAGAAAACATTTTGTAGGATATCACGTCTTTGACGTAATTTGACTTAGTTCATTGTGATCCTTGATATCTTGCAAGTATATGGGATAAGTCAAATTGTGTCAGAAAAACTAAACTAAAAATGACCGTTCTGTTGTACATTTATACATGAAACAAGGCATCAACTCATGCAGGCCACATTGACTTATCTCCCGATCCTGCTTTCTAGGTGCTCATCAAATTGGCTGGAGAGGGTTATAGTCTGTAATCAGTTCATAGGCTAGCACATGAGAGCCAGTTGCAGTGTGCTAAAGATTCTATTATCCCCATATGTCTGTGTGGCCCAGTGAGTATGTTTCTGTGGTTGAGTTTATGAGCGTGTGAAACAGGATAAACTGCTTAGCTTGAATAATGTGGTTGTACAGTATTCACTAACGTCTTACTGGCTGTTCTCAGCGACATTTTCCCATGTGGTTATATCAGTATTTTTCCTTTCTGTATACGTCTGTGATGTTTTTATTGATCTGTCTGATCCAAATGATTTCTTTCTTCCATTCACATCATCCACTACTCAGTTGCTGTCTTACTGACAATATCGCTCATTTCACCTGATTTGGACCCCCTCTAGTTTTTGTTAGGTTGCCTATTGACTTGAATATAGATGAAAGATTAAGAAACACGTGTTACTCCCCTCCCCCTGAGTTCTGATTCTTCGGACAGCCCACTGATTAATCACCACAAATGTTCTTAGCAGCCTGGGGCCCTGTTTGTTGTGATAGCCTCTGTGTGGAGAAGTGCTAATAAATAATTGCTAGGTGTCTTACTCTGGCAGCAAGTGATTAATGAAGCATAGAATTGGAGCAGAAATATGTTGGCTTTCTTCATTTCTGTCTGTCTCTCTATTGAATCTCCTGCACTCATCATATTGTTCAATTTGATATGATGATATGTATTAATCTAAGAAGCCATTATATTTTAGCTGGTAGGCACCTCATGTAAATAATAGTCCTCATTTGTCTCTTGCATATCCAAAATCCTGCCTCCCATCCTGTATTGAAGCATTTTCTCAAACAGGAAATGTCACTCAGTCAGTGATGACTTGATGTGAATGCCAAGACTTCTTCCCTGCATGCCCTGAGCCAAACAGCGATCCTGAGGTTTTCAAGGGAAGACGTGGGTGGGATGGTGGGTGAATCAGAGTTCAACATGTGCATTGAGAGTGGGAAGTTATTCCAAATTCTCTGCAGCCTTGGAGGGGAGCGTAGCAGAATACCTGGAGCAGTGTCTGAGAAGCAGACTAAAAATTCACTGGAAGAGATGAAAGCAGCTGTTAATCTTTGTCAGCAGTGCCATGGGTGGGGAGGCTGCAGTCTGCAGAGCAGGGAAGAACACGTCTTCATTATCATCTGTCACCCATCAGCTGAAAAGTGAATTTCTTCCAAGACTTTTATTTTTGCTGCCTGAACAAATTTTGATGTAGCAACTGAGCGTTTTCCCTGCTTGCATCCATTGCTTTTGTTTTCTGGAAGCCTCTCGTAAACAAGTTAGGGTCAATTGCTACAGATTTTCCTCTGAGGACCTTTTGACTCATGTCACAGGTATTTCCAAATCTTTCCTGAAGGGGCTTTAAATTGGCCCCTTTATCTCACTGACTCACAATTAGGTCCTGCAGAGCTAATGTGCTGTCCTTTGTTCACCTCTCCATTGCCTAATGTTGAGGATAGTTAAGACCATATTAGCAAGCTGTGATTGTGAATACTTGGAACAACAATAAAATGAACAGCCCCTGACTTTTACCCTTAATTTCTTTCCTTTAGTTGTAAGTTATTAAATTCCTATATTGGCAAGAGAGTTTTTTGCCTTCGTGTGTGGGGTTGGGAGAATGGGTAGGGTATGGGGCTGATGGGTACCTCGAGACACAATACTTTTTGGGTAAGACATTTAACACAAAAACACTGGAAGACAGTGTTCCTGAAAGAAGGGCTTGTCATGCACTTGTCTAGAGCGTTACTGTGCCAAAAATATATCCTCTTCATTAAGGGGTTAATCTTGGCTTAGACACTGTGCAGCTATTTGTACAGTCTTTTGGGAAGTGAGGGTCTGTTGGCATGAGTCTGTTCTTCTTGAACTGATGTCCAAAGGCACAGATGATGAATCTGCTTAATGTAGCTCCTTTGATATTACGCCACAAATCAGAGTAAAATGAACAAAGACGTTGCTGTTACCTCTGAGTTGATACAAGCCAGTACTTAAATCTGCTGTTGCTTACGCTGATGTACTGTAGAGCCAAACCAGGCTTTCTTGAATATTGATGAGTTTTTTCACTTTTTGATGCCAACTGTTCCATTTATTCTTGGCCGACTGGGGATTCCCATCTTTGGGAATAAACCAATTCCATGCAGGCTGTGGCATAGCCACAACAATCATTTATGTTCTGCTTCTTTCTCAGGCAGAAAATGATTTACCTCCTCATGGATGGTGCATTGCTGGCACAGAGCCAGTTCAACTGATAAAAGTGAGGACTTGACTATGCACTATGCTGCTTTCTAGTTCTTTCTGTTTCACCTATATCTTCTTGTTTTTGGCTAGCTTTGAGATTATTTCTTCTATTTCATCTCACTCATATCAAATTCATTTTTTTCATCACCATCCTTATCCCTTCACTGCTTTTTCCCTATTTCCCACTTGCACTGCCTTTCTTTCTTCTCTTGTCTTTCAAGAGGTCCTCTGTTATTCAAGCTATTCTCTGGAGGATGCTCTAATCCCTCGTTTTGCACCTTAGTCCACAGACCATTACAAAAGAGTTCTGGCGAGACTGTAACAGAACACATTTACTTTTTAGGATTAATTTGTGGAAAGCTCTGTGTTTCTGTCTTGCTCTAACCTCGTTGAATAAGCATTATGACATGACAAGTTTGCTGCAGAAGACAACATTAGTTTTTGTCAGTAATCTTTCCTTTTCTTTGACAGCACATTGTAGTCACAGATGTTACATGAATGCATTTGGCCTTACCTAATTGGACGGGGATTGGTGCAGTGAAGATGTGTGTGCAGCCTTGGGCTGTCAGCAGTCAGCACACAAATGATGTCCCATTTGGTATTCTGTGTCCAAGGCCAGACACTGCAGGAACAAAAGGCTTGTTGAACACCTTGTTGGAACAAAGAGCTTTTCTAAAAGGCCTTGGTCCAATGTGTCTGGAACATGCCAGGCAGGATATTGCTCAGCTAACTGGACATCACATTCATTGCTGTCTGGTTTAGCTGGGATCCATTTATCTATTTCTAAGGATTTATAGAAAGTCTATAAATCCTAGCCTGGAGGTGTTTGCCCACTTCCTACAAACTGCTGCTGTGTAAACTGACACAAGAGAGAGGAGTTCTACCTTCAGACTACCATTAAAACGGCCAAGCAGGAGGAAGCAAGCTTGTAGTTCAAAGCTTCAGAGCTTTGGATTGATAATATTCCACTGATAGCCAGATAAACATGTTAGTTTTACCTTTCCATTTTAATGTATTTTGGACTGCTGAAGGAGAGTGAATATTTTTCAAAATTACTGGAAAGATCTGGGTTTTACTTGATGTGAATCTGAATGATAAGATAATCACACTACACAGCGGGGAATGTCTGGTTCTGTATCTCCAGGTGGGATTTTTTTTTTTTGCAGATTCTGTGAAGTAAAAAGGTGAATTCTTTCTACAATTAACATTTGTTGAACCACATTCCAAGATTAATCACTGTATTCAGGATGCTGCAGCCTGAGGCATTAGTTGTTTTGAGTGATTTAGAATAAAGGGAGAGGAAGTGAGAAAACCAAAATTAATGTTTATAGCAGTGGTCCTTTGATTGCAGGGAGACTTTGGAAAAAAAAAGACAGGCTCATTACCAGACTAAACCTCAGCGCCACACATGAGGCTTGGATCAGCTTTGTCATGATTTCAACAGCTTGTTCCTCCATTATTGTCCCCATGTGCCTAATGCTATGTCTCATGTAACCCACATCCACATATTTCCATTATTTTAAGAGCCCACTATTTGTCCCCTTCAGCTTTTAATGTTGGGGCAATGCATATATTTGTACATGAAAGGCCATGCATCTGGGAGGTGCTGACATCCACAGCAAACAATCACTGACCCACTGAGACACAGCTACAGTGGTTGAGGAATTGGTCTCATACTTAATGATCAGCATCCTAACCTCACTAGTAAATCTTGTCTGGGTGTGCCTTCTTGCTGCCAGGTCTGGTTGGCAGAGTATGACATCATCTCCTCTTGGCTGTGCACCATATGAATGTGTGTGTGTGTGTGTGTGTGTGTGTGTGTGTGTGTGTGTGACCACAGGCTGATGTCATGGTTGCTTAATCAGCGTTGAAGCTCAGCAGTGGCAGAGCCAGGCTATAGGTGATCTGAGACCATGGCCATTGACGCCAACACAGAAATGCAAATTTGTTTTAATCCGACCCAAATTTGGCAAAGGGAAAGCGAGGCAGCAATGTCTATCTGCACTGTGGAGTCTGAACATTAGTCTGGTGCTGTTGCTTTAACTGACATCTGTATTTCTCCTGCACTTGAGCTCAGTTGGTAGATTTATGTTATTCCCCCACACCTGTGGGGCAGAGGGCTGTTTGATTGTGTCAAGGGCAACCCATCAATAAGACTGTGTGTACTGATTTTAGCTCTGGGGACTTTTCTTATTGATTATCTTTTGACACAAAAGCATAGCATCTCACCTGATAGACCAACACACATCTAGTCCGTTCAATCATGACCATCTGCTGATGTGGCACGTTGGGATTGCCAGTGTCTTCAGGGCATAAACAACGTCACTCAATGCACCCATAGATACGCAAAAAATCTCATGAATGCTTTAGTACTGAGTCCAGGAAAAAAATCTTAATGTATCCAGCAGTGAGTGAGCCTGACTCATTGTGCTGTAGTCATTATCACTGTATGGTGTTGTGGCCTGTTGGAGCCCAGTATTCCTCCCTCCATTCATGAAGAGAAATGCTGTCCTGCTAATCAGCCTTGGTGTTAGTGTGTGGGGGGGATAAAGCACTTTGATATCAGACCCAGTGATCTGATCCCTGCATGAATGGCTAGAGTAGCCTTATCTTGTCTGTGGAGAGAAAAAAGGAGAAACACAGAAAGGAAATGTCAAGGATAGTAAATGTGGTCAACATAGTAATTAGCCACAGAAAAGAGCTGTATAGCTGACCTGAAGAACAGAGACAAATTTGAACAAACAAGTGAATGGGTGCGCCAGCTAATGATTCTCTGGGGCAGAGGAATTTCTCTTGTTAATTTGACAAAGCCTGAAAAGAAGGCTGGGCCGATTATTGACAGCAGACCAAAATGAAGCTTGAAAGCAGCAGGCAAACACAGCTTCTCCACTGTCTCTGTTCTCCAGTTATTGACCTCCTCTCCTCCTACCTCACTGTCACTCCCTCCACAGGTAAAGGACAAAATTTAGATGTCCCTTCTCAAACAAAGGTATTAGGGGGCCTTTTATTTCAAATGGCCTTTAATTTCGCATCTGTCTTGCTTTGGCTCATTTATATATATTACAGTCATTATCTGTCTGTTCACAAGGAGACAGTGATGGAGCTAAAATGCTATCAGCACAGTTACAACTGTGGGTTTTCACTATTATTACGTCATTTTGATGTATAAATCTGAAAACCACACAGAGGGAAGCAGCAATAGGCGTGAGACTAATGACTGGTTGCATTGACAGGGTGACCAATGCCCACATTAATATTGTCTTCTATTCACTATTACAAATCATGATTCAAAGGGATTCAGTGTTAGGAAAGCACGTGGCAAAGACTAATCTGGCTCGTTAAAATAAGCCCACCTCAGGCGAATTAATTTGGATACACTGCAGAAAAGCCGAGGTAAGCGTGCTGTGGCAAGGAGGAAGGTAAAGGTTATGTGATATATCAAACTGCTTCATTACTATACTCCACTCACCAAATAGACAGATAGGCAGTGGTGGGTTTTATTTTTCAGTTTTTTTGCCTCCAAATTTAATCCAGTAGAGTTCATATAAGGGGCACTATGTCAGAAGGAGAGAGGCAGAGCGAGTTTAGTGTGTGTCTGTGTTGAATGTACTTTCATCTGGCAAGTCTCACACCCACTCTGTTTGCCGATATGTTCTAGTAGGCACTCTGCAGCCAAAGCAGCAGCCTTTCAAACAAGACTGGCTGGTCGGGGGCTGAGAGGGCTTACTGGTAAATTGGCAGCCCAGGGAATACAGGGTACTCTCACCCCGTCGCTCACCCACTCACATTCTTTCATTCCCCCTTTTACCCTTGACCGCTGACTGACTGCACTTTTTCTCAGTGGCCAGCAAAAATCTGCCTTTCTAAGATGTCATCTGGTCATTGTCTGTCCTCTCCCTCACTCGTCCTTTGCTCACACTCTTTTTCAATTATTTCTTAGCTTTCCAATTGAGTCAGAACATCGCTCATTTAAGCAATCCATCTCTCTGCTCTTATGTATATCCTCCCTTATCTGTGTGTCACTCCTCATGATTAATAACACTCTCACTCATTTGGCTAATTACATCCTTCAGCAACGAAAAATACAAATGTGCACAAGTGTACACTCACTACCCATACAAACACAGAAACACACATACACACTCACATTCATCCATGCATGCACTGTAGGCATACTAACCAAATCTGTTTGAAGTGTGGGACCCTAAAAGAAGAGAGGGCTCCTGTATGCATTAAGTATTCATGTGATGTGTGATGGGGTGCATATGTGTGTAGGGGTTTGTATGAGGTGTGTGTGCACCCGTGCGTGTGTGTGTGTGTGTGGGTAAAAAGAGAAAGAGAGTACTTGCAAATTACGCCGTGAGCAGCCAGCAATCGAGCGCTGACACCTCGTCTGGCAGTTGGAGGGAAAAGGGGCTGGGCTGAGGAAAGAAAAAGAGAGAGGGAGAGGAGGGAGGCAGGGAGAGAGGAGGGAGTGTGTGTATGTGTGTGTGTGTGTGTGTGTAAGAGAGAGAAAGGCAGGGAAAGAGAGAGACGGCAGGACAGCTGCCAGCATTTCTCTGATAGCAGGAGAAGGACTGAGAGGCGGAACAGGAGTAGGAATTCTCCTTATTCTCAGCCACACAAGGAAATCTTCCAGCCCAGCCAGGCGTGCTGATTCTCTCCCCCTCCTCCTGTCTGTGAGGAGCAGAGACTCTGAGAAGGACCTGGGCATCAGGACCTGCAGCCACACACAGCAGACACACCACAGTGGATTAACGGAATGAGAAAAAACTATGCAGCCTGTGGGATGAATCTAGAATTGGATGTGGGAGCTGAAATCTGAGTTGGAGAGTATTTTGCAGGGTCTTTGCATCTCTGAACTGACACAGAACTTTTGCTGGTGAGGAGGCATGCAGAGAGTTGCTTTAATGGTGTGTGAACAGAGGAGGTGCTCCTCATCCTGATCTCCTCGTTCCCTCTTTCTAAGAAGCTTTCTGGATTACCTGCATCCCCTCACTGTGAACCTACCCCTTTCCTGCAGGGCACTCATCCTGTCTGCACACCTCCACTCTGCCCCACCTAGCACTTATTCCATTTAGTTACTATGACGCACACTCCTCCCCCTCCTCCACTTCCCTCTGCCCCTCCAGCTTCTTACAAACCTCTGTGAAATCAAGCGGAACCTCGATGATTGCGATTGGAGAAAAGAGAACTCCAGTGCCCCAACTACTGAGGAGCTCCGCCTTGCTCCGTCTGTGCCGGCGTATCAAATGTACAAGTAATAGAGAACAGTGACAACACAGACATGGGTCGCAAAGTTGAACTCTATCAGTTGTCTGTTTTTTGACTATGACCATAAACTAGATAATGGATTGGAAAGAGCTGTAAGTACACCACCACAGCATTTTCTTGCTGGTGCATGTTGGAAAAAAAAAAAATGTTGGCTTTTGTTAAGTTTGTGTGTCATTCTGCAGAGCATGCATGTACACAGTGTAGATGCACATTTTCTCCTCTGAGAAATTAGACCAAGTTTTACAGGGAAACAGCTTTATTATGATAGTGGAGTGAACAGGTGGACAAGCTGTTGTGGGTGAAGAATTCTGAGCCTCTTCTCATTGCCTATTTTCCATTGACTGATCATATAGTTGGATGAAGCAGAGAGAGGAAGGGAGGAGGGAGAGGTAGGGAGCGAAAGTGACAAGCAATTAATTTCCCCTGTGTATGTGTGGTTGTGGTGGAAAAAACAGCAATATCATCCTTTTTTCTCACCTTCCATTCAAGATTGTGCACAGATTGTCATTGTGCAGCATGAATTACACCTCAAGGTTACGAGCTCAGCTTTGGGTTGTGAGTACTCTTTGCTGGTCAAGACAATTATAAAGCAGAGCAGTGCCCTTGCCAGCTATTTTTTTCTATGTGGTGTCTTATGGTGACTCAGAGCACTTGATTTATCTCTTTGCTAGAAGAGAGAACAGACAGAATAAGGTGAGAGAGAAAAAGAATACATTTATCATGAATGAATGTGCTACGGATACCTCTCATAAATGTGCATACACACTCGCATGTCTGCATTGCATACACACACATAGTCACACACAGCCACGTGTACTCTGGTGTAGTTTCCCCTTTCTTTCTCTCCATCGCACATTCATCTATTCCATCTCATTTTTTTCAGTCACACGATCTGTCTCACATGCTATCACACATAGGCAGCTCCCTGGGGAGAGCCTTCTCCTGTAGCCTTCTTGCATGCAATAATTATTCCATCAGCCGGCAGTGTGTTCCCTGATTGTGCTCTTGGGCTGTCGCTGCAGGGGGCGTGCAGTGGAGAGGGGAGTGCTGAGAAGAGAAGGGAGGGGGCGGTTGTCACTCCAGAACACAAGGGAGAGGGGAGGGAAAGGGGTGGTGTTTTTGGCAGCAGCCCACCCACTCTTGTCCGGAGGAGCCCAGAGCAGGACTAATGAGCTCAGGCTGGTCTCTTAGAAAACTGCTGATCATCTGGGCACACATGGATCTGGATGGATCCAAGACTCAAATCCTAACAAATAAAATGAACTCTGCTCATCTTTTAATCTCTCACTTCAATGTTTTTTTGTCCTTTGTGCCACTCGTTCATTCATGTTGACAACTGACACTTATTCCTCCCTTCATTTCTCTGAAATCCAACTGCTTCAGTAAAGACCAGTTGAGTGCATTTGAATTTCCATAGGGTATCACTTTCCTCCCTGACCTTGAATTTCCAGCTGAGGTGCAGTGTTAGCTGATCCAGGACGATGCTGTACCTGGAACCACTTTAAGTCTGGCCAGATTCCCTGCAGACCAGCTAGAGATATTTAGTACTGTTCTTTCAGTTGCAGGAGAGACAGAGAGACAGTTTAGACAGAAAGGAGTGCATATGCCTGACTTAGTTGGCCCTGTGACCAATCTTTGTCTCTTAAATGCTGTCTCTGGGACACATGAAGCCAGGATTAAAGTGGATTTTGATTAGAGAATATGTCAAAAAGTTGGATTCAGTTACAGCATAGGTTCTGTGTAGCAGAAGTGCTGATAGCCATTTGTCTGTTTAGATACCACTGAGGTAGAGAAGAGAGTTAGGTTTACCTACTTGTATCTTTGTGTATGTGCAACTGCTGACGAGCTTGTATAATGTAAATGATCAAAACTCTAAACACACTCCACACTCTTAGACACAGCATTGACTTAAATGAAATGGAGGTGACTAAAGTATTTCAGCAATTCACACCTCTCATGTCCGTGACAGTTGTTTGTGTTTGATCAAGATAAATGTATGCATTTATTGTGCTTTCCTCCTATGACAGCCTATATTTAGTCCTTGACAGGGGAAGATCCATGGCTGGTATTATTTGT
Organism: Ctenopoma kingsleyae; assembly: GCA_032353495.1. NCBI lineage: Eukaryota > Metazoa > Chordata > Actinopteri > Anabantiformes > Anabantidae > Ctenopoma > Ctenopoma kingsleyae. Next base: position 10,660,470 of record JAUBNQ010000004.1, on the reverse strand, counting down.
TTTATGGATTTGCAGATTTTTCATTCAAAAAAATACAAGTGATGCCTGCCAACTGTGGAGCAGAGAGCTGAAGTATTATGTTTCATTGTAGAGGGTTTGGAAGAAAAGCATTTTTAGAGTGGAGAAAGGGTGGGACTGATAGCATAGCTCTCCTGCTGGCTTTGTTTACTTTGGAAAACTTAAAGGAGCTTGGTGACCTTTATGTTACAGTTTCAAAAGGTTTTGCAGCACACCCATAAAAATTGGCAGTGTAGATATTTAAATCAATAAGCTTTTGTCTGGGTACCTTGCTGGAAGAAAACATCACTTGAGAAATAATGATTTGGTTATGTATGAACTTTGCAGCACCTTGTTTTCTAAGTTTAGTTTCAACCTCCAGGTATTTTGCTTTTTCATCTTCCAGGGCAGCTCAGAAACTGAACCTGTCCTCCAAGCGGAAGAAGAACCAACCCTCACTGCTCCACCCACAGGAGCCCTCCATCTACCCCACCAACTTCAGTGGCATCCTGCAGGTCTCACCACCCCCCGCTCCACCATGCCTGCTCCGAGCCGTGTCCAAAGTGAAAGAGAACCCAGGGATAGGCAAGGTGAGATCAGACACATTGATTCAAAAGATTCAGTGCTGAATGCAGGATTTCAGTGTTTGTAAAGTATATTCATTAGATTTGAGTTCACATTAACAGCAGGTTTTCTAATTCCATTTTAGCTACAATGTGTGATGATGAAAGTCAGGCTGGCAGCAATGGGACAGTCATTAAACAAAGCTGTATAAACACCTCGCTCTTCCTTTGTGGTTCTTTTGGTATTGTTTGTCTGAGCTGGCGTCCTGTATTCATAAAGCAGAAGAAGTCCCCTAACAAGATTAGATCCCACCTGGATAGGAAGTGCTTGTTTCGGTTGCCAGGTATACAGACGGTTGAGATTTTGCTACACATTGTAACTCTCCCATTGACACACACAGACTTCATAAAAAAATAAAAATAAAATAAAAACCTGTGTTTATTAACAAGCGTTCTTAAGCCCACACCTATGGTATATTTTACATATGTGCAGCAACAGGGGCAAGGTTTAAAGGGGAAGTCAAGATTTATGATATTGTTGCAAGCATATCTGACCAGATTTTCAAGTTTCCTTATTGGAAAGCATGTGCGTGAGTTTTCCTTATCCCTGTCTGACTATTAGTTGTGATATTAGACTTGTAGTAATATTTTCAATAGCCTGCATGGTTTTGACCTTTCTTGCTGCTGGTTCACATTAATCCAACCTACCGTGAGACTTGGATGAATGTCTTGTTTCCATCAACCGTATGTGGGTCACTACCACTTCTCCCCTTTTGACCGAGACCTGGTTCTTTCAGTCGAGTGGATGGAGGAATGCCAAGCAACGCTAATGGATTTTGTGGGGGATCAAGGGACAGGGAAACAGGGGCCATTAGCACAGAGTCTGAGGTGTGAAAATACTGTAGCCAATCCTCTGTGGCCTCCAGTATCTGAACTCCGCCAACACAAATAAAACTGAGACATTAGCTTGCTTGAGTCTCTGTCTGGTACATACAGACTCAGCAGTCATACAGTATGTGGAAGCCCCTTTTAAATGTCATAGCAAATGTAATTAACTCAACATATGCACATGTCAGTCATGATAACTGCCCCCTGCAGAGTATAAAGAGAGTTTGCACTTGGCCTGTGGAATCCATGAAGAATTCACTTACTGAAAGAACGGGATTTCCAGTGGCATTGTTGTTCTGGAGCTTGGATCTGTTGTAGTATTTATATACTAGTCAGGGAAGGAATGGGGATTTGTAGAGGGGAGGACAGTGGAGAGTCCGGGACTAAGCAAAACAGCACTCTGTCAAAAAGGGAAGGGAGTTAGCTATATTTAAGTTTATTATTATAGTGCCCGTGAGGCATCATAGGTACATTTTCAAGTGGCTTTGAAATGGCTCAGTATTGAGTTCCCTATCACACATACTGCAGGAAATAGAAACTGTTCAGTTGATGTAATGCTAGGCGTAACACTAAACACTCAGGGAGTCGACAGGGACTCCAAACACAGCTATACATATCCCAAGAGCCGTTTATGTCTCCTGTCGCTCACAGATATATTTCCACAGTGCTTTCAGAGAAGTAGTGACGGTGTATTTTTGACCATCAGATTGTAAAGCATTATAGGGTTGTCAGAATTTCAAAAGAAAGTGACTGTAAAAATGGCGGTGTCATATAGCCTGACATGCACAAACACCTCCACACCCACTCAAACCACACACAGTGTTTCTATACGGTTGACTAGAGGCAGGAAATGGTGAAATTACTATTGTTGTGCCATCATATACAACTGACAAAGTTCCTTCACTCCTATATCCAGTGTAATAACAGTAGACATGAATAGGCTTGTCACAACTGTGCTAAATCAGCATCTTAAGTTATAAGCTATAATCCTATTTAACCTACCACGCAGACATGATGAACTGTACCATGACCTGTGGAATGTGTTAAAACTGTAAGCTTGCTTGATGAATGTAAAGCTGCAGAATGCAACAAGGTGAGTTTCAAGCTTCTTTATGTGGAGCTGTCGGTTTCCAGGCAGGGGAAGGAGAGGAGGAGGAGGAGGAGGAAAAGTGAGTAGGTGGGATAAGAGGGGGGGCCATATGCTCCCGCACTCCCATGCTGGTGAGCTGCTCCTAGTCCAGAAAAACAACTCGCCGGAGGGATAATCCCCCAGCATGGTGCTTCACACACATTAATTTCCACCATTTTCTGCTATGACTTTCAATACACACCTTGCTGCTTTTTACTGACACCATCAGGCAATGTGTTGACCCATCAAGTTTGTGTGAGACTGAGTTTCCACGGCAACCTTTTGTGTCCATCAACTCTGTCATAGTGGATGTGATGTTAATGTATAACACTGAGGTATGCTCTCAGTATGGATGCTAACCTATATTCAGAGTGCCTAAAATACGTATCTTCTCCTTCTTGTGTTAGTGCACTGTAGGTAAAATACTGTACGTTAAGCTTAGTCTGTAATTTTTCCTCCTTGCTGAAACTGTAAAATGCATTCTTGCAACTCCCTGCAGAGCCCATCTGTCAAATTCTTTCCCATATCTCCCTTTCTAATATTTTTAATGCTTATCTGTCTCACTCTGTGATATAGGTGAAAGTGATGATGCGTATCTGTCCATCCCTGGAGGCTGAAGACTCCTCAGAGTCTCAGTCTTTCTTGAAAGTTGACAGCAGGAAGAAGCAGCTGACCCTCTACGATCCTGCATCCAGCCCACACTCCAGTTCAGGACACAGGAGATCTGCAACAGTGGCCGTCCCAAAGATATTTGCTTTTGATGCTGTTTTTACCCAGGATGCCTCACAAGTAAGAGCTAGTATATTTGCTTGGGTGTGTTTTCATTAAAGGTGTCGTGTGGGGGTTCAGACTCTCAAGGACAAACTAGGTCTTTACGCTTGCAGGGTGTGGCAAGAGGCTTAGAGAAAAATGTCTGTCTTGGGTCAGGGGGCATTCTTACCAGCGTGGTCCTAACAGCTGGGACTTTTAAGCCCCCTGAGTAAAGATTTGAATCCACTATAGTTATATGTAACCTCTCCTTTCATAGAACAGATATATCTAACCTCAGCCCTGTGCAGCACACAGCAGGCATACCCACTCAGATCAAAGACAAAAGTCAGATACAAGTTTTACGATACAGTGACATACGAGTAAACCAGTTTTATTCTCTCCACAGTTTACAACAAACAACACATTTCTTCTAATGGAATGATCAAATCTATGTCAGTAACTACAAGATTTCCTAAAAATCTGAGTATTTTATGTTTCCCAGTAGTATATTAAACTCTAAACAGCTACCATGAGAACAGAGAAGATTGTCATCACTGTGTAAAACGATGTCTATCATTCCACCTACTTTGAGCAAGTATTTCCCAGAGTATTGTGGTAATACCTAAAACCTAAATGTTGCTGCTGAAGAACTGAGGCCAAGCTGCTGGATTGTGCCACTGGGACAGCACTGCTGGTAGCTAACAGTAACAACAAGCTGTTCTGCTGTTGGAGGCCTTGTTTGCTGCGTGATGTATGAGAAGGGGCCTCAGCTGCAGAAACCTTGCCCCAGAGGACCCATGCTAAAACAGACTGCAAAAATGAGCCATGCATTGCAGCACACATAAACACACACAGTCATGAATGATGAGAAATACTGAAACCATTAATATGATTTGGTGTAACCAAATGCCAAATAATTATTTCGTTTATAGGATAACGTTTTGAATTGATCATTCTCAGTATGCCTGTGAGACAGTATGTCTTGAATGTGGCTGAATTGTAAATTGACTGTGACTGTAAAGGGTCTATCTCTTTGTGTTTTTCCACAGGCTGAGGTGTGCTCAGGGACAGTAGCTGAGGTCATCCAGTCTGTGGTGAACGGTGCAGACGGGTGCATCTTCTGCTTTGGCCAAGTCAAGCTCGGTAAGCTCTTTCACTGGCAAGAGATTAGTCCAGAGCCTTTGTTAGCTAAAGAAAACTCTCATTGCGCTTTGTTAGCTACACTTGATGTCCACAATTGGCTTAGTGGTGCACTGGGGTGAGTCAAGATATGGGAGATTGGAGGAAAGGAATGGGTAGCGAGTCTTGAGTCGGGGTGAGGGGTAAAGTGTTGCATCCAGGCTTCAGGGCTGTGTCTGTAATTAAAATCCTAGTAATTGGCCTGGCCTGTGTTCTTAGGGCTTGCTTTCCTCATGCTGCTGTCTCAACAATCTGTAATTCTCTACAGGACTACTTCTGAAATAGGTCCTTGGATTGGCATTTTTTAAATTTTGATTTGGCGTCTAGTGGATATTGCCTCCGATCCACCACGTCAGCTATTTTTTTTTATTTTTTTTATCAGAATTTGTAATAACCCATAGAAAATACTTGATATTAGTACCTATTCCTTTGTCAACTTTCTTCCCTTTCCAGACAGATTGATGAAATAAATCATTTTAGTTTGAACATATAGTGAGTGTAGCTGGCTTCCAGACACAGGGCAATAATTCCATTTCCACCCCACTCTCTCTTTCACACATCCCCAGGCAAGACATACACCATGATTGGCAAAGACGGCTCCACTCAGAGCCTAGGCATTGTGCCATGTGCCATTTCCTGGCTCTTCAAGCTTATCAATGAACGCAAGGAGAAGACGGGCACACGCTTCTCTGTCCGTGTGTCAGCGGTGGAAATCTTTGGAAAAGACGAGGAGCTTAAGGATTTGCTGTCTGAGGTGTCAACAGGCAGCTTGCAGGAAGGCCAGTCGCTGGGCATTCACCTGAGAGAGGATCCTATCTGTGGCACTCAGGTGAGCAGAGGCATTCCACCTCTCCAATCTTTCTGTGTTTGCTGATGCTTTCATTCTCTCTGGAGGTTATAAAGTATTAGTCTGTCTGAGTATTGATCTTTTTCTGTCTATGATCTACCTTTTCTACTCCCAGAGACGTTTGACTTTCTCTTGTGAGAGTGTGAGTATGTGTGCCTTTATGTGTGTTTTTATCTCTCAGGATATCCTAGTCCATCTTGCTCTATCCTACTTGCCTCTAAAGTCCTTTATTTTTTTTTTTTAAACTAAACCCATGGTATGAATGGCTTTCTTCTTACCTTCATATCGACTATCCTGTCAGCACACATCAGTATCTATTACCCATATGTTAGCGCTAGCCCTCTACAGCACAATAGAATTATTTTTGGGGGGATGGTGAAAAGTCTGTAGGTTTGAAGGCACTCACAGGTGTTGCTGTCAGATGTTGTTTTTTGGGGATCTGTATGGACTCCGACTTCAAAGGCTGTGCATTTCTATGAAGCTCCTTCCTACTCTCCCGCTTAGCAGCCACGTGTGGGTTCCCTTCATGATGCCCCCCAACCTTCTCTTTCTTTTCTGTCTCCTCTTTTCCCCTCCTCTTCCTCTGTGTCTTACTGCCATCATCATCACATCCATGGTAAGGGAAGTGCCCCTGCCTCCTGCTCCACCATTACCTTTCCTAATCCTCCTCCCTCTGTGTGCATATCTGCTGTTTTAATTGCCCCCGAGACCCAATCTAATGGGCAAGAAATGTGTGCTGGGGTCCAATTAACTGGCTCCTCGCTCTTACATTTTCCTCTCTTTCCTAGTATTCTTTTCACAGCTATCCACTTCCCCTAGCCTTATGTGGTCTCCTTACCTCATCCTAACCCTGTCCTCTGTCCCCTCCTCCCCCCTGCAGCTCCAGAATCAGAGTGAGCTTCGTGCCCCAACAGCCGAGAAAGCCGCCTTCTTCCTGGATGCAGCCATTGCTGCACGCAGCACCAACAAGCCCAATGCAGATGAGGAAGAGCGACGAAACTCCCACATGCTGTTCACATTGCACATTTACCAGTATCGCATGGAGAAGAGTGGCAAGGGAGGAAGTTAGTAATATTACATTACTATTTCAGCAACTCTGCAGCAGTGAATCTACACATATGCACTGTACAACATGTGGGCATATTAACAAGCATCTCACAGCAGGGATCCAGGTATTCAAGAGATGGCATTTAGGCAGTGACATACTGTATGTGTATATTCTGTGGAAGGACTCTAACACTTAATGACACAGAGCTTATTAAGATATGGATACAAAAATGTAATAGATTTTGTGACAGATCTTGTGCAGGATACAATTGTTCCATAAACAAGAATAACAACCACGGTTATTGCAACCTTTTTATTAACATGGAAAATGCATCAGCCTTTCAACAGCCATGATTTGGATCCTTTACCACCAACAATTTCAGCATGCGTTTATGCAAGCTTTCAGCCTATATTGAAAAAAACATCATACATCACTCTATTTTGAGCTTAGGTAGGAGTGGAGGTAGGTGGGTTTTAGTCCAAGGTTAACTTTCAGCAGCTCATAAGAATTATTCTGAGATGCTTGATAGTAAAATGACAGTGTATTTCCCCTCATAAATATAGCTATGCAAAAGTGACCTACCTTTCACATTCAAAGGTGGTTTGGTTGTGATCAAGAGGGCAGAAAATTGCACTCACAGGAATGAATGAAACATCAGACTACTCCCTCATTTGTAGTGTTTATGGATTGATTGACTCTGGCTTCTACAAGACAGAAATTTGTTTGTATGCAAGTATTGTGCTTTGTTCATGAGCAAATGAATATTTGAAGCTTTTCTGACAAGGGTTTTATATTATGTTGCTGCTAGTAGTTACCTCAGTCACCCATATATCAATGTGTAGCCTGTGATTTTTACAGTGACAGCCAATTATTTCTAGCTGCATGTTATATCATTAGAAGGGGACTGTATGTGTCTTTCTGAATGCAAGTGGATTCTTAGATTTTTTTTTTAATGTGTCAAACCAATACAGCCTCTATGAGTTACACATCTGGTGGGAGTTTACTAGTCTGGCTGCAATTTGAATAATTTCACTGTGGGGAAACTTACTCATAAATAAATCAGACGGTTTTGACAGTCACCGGTCTAGTCTGGGCTGAACTGTGCCACTCCTATCATCATGCCACAGTGCGTGAGGAGCTGACTTCAGAGAGGGTGTGTCTGCACTGTGCTCACCTGATTCTTCTTCTGTTTTTGGCCCAGTGTCAGGAGGACGGAGCAGGCTGCACCTCATTGACCTGGGGAGCTGTGAAAAGGTCCTGAGTAAAACCAGAGACGGAGGGGGAGGCTTGTGTCTTTCTCTAAATGCTTTGGGAAACGTCATCATGGCTTTAACAAATGGCGCAAAACATGTACCTTACAGGTAAGAATCACCTATAGTTTACACTTTTACTGTGTTTTAGTGTATGTGAAGTTGTAATTATAAGTAATTGTTTCAGGCATGTCACTGCATGTTGTCTTTCTTGCAGGTTTTCTATGTTGCTATTTATTTAGTTTGTTTAGATAGTCTCATGTAATAGCTTTCCCTGGTGTTGCCCAAGATTATATTGTATTTACTCAGATATTAAAAGATTAATGGCTCGTAATTATGGAGTATTTTTCGACTTAGACAATTGAAAATGGCTTCTCCTGTGATCATGTCAGCTACCTTTATTATCATTTTTAAATATTAGTGTGAAATTTGCTAATAACAATGTAAATTCACCCTGTAGGGACAATAAACTGACAATGTTGTTGAGGGAGTCCCTTGGCAACATCAACTGCAGAACCACCATGATCGCCCACATCTCCGATTCTCCCGCCAACTATGCTGACTCACTCAATACTATCCAGCTAGCGTCCCGCATCCATCGCATGAGGAAGAAGAAATCTAAGGTACACCTAATTAGTACTGATAAATATGGTTGAACATATCTAGTAATAAACTAATAATAACTCATCTCTAAAAATCCAGTGACAGCAGAAATGTTACAGTACATTTAAAATACAATTTAACAACATATGTATTAAGCAATTTGAATTACTCATACATAATGATTCCTCTAATAACTGGGCCCCATTTAGTGGTGCTTATTGTTTATGAATGATAAATGCAGATGCGTTATTTAACATTATTTTAGAGTGCTACTGTTACAGCAGTTACATTCCTAATGTATGTACATATGAATCTCTGATTAAATTTTTATTCCATGCCATGACTAAATTCCTTACATTTTTCTTCCTTATGTAATTTTGGAGGTTTTAAGCAAATTAATGTGAGAAATATAATGCAAATGAAAGATTATGGCAATAGCTCAGAGCTAGTTTTCTCAGCTCCTCAACAGATGTAATCAATACAACTGCCAAATGAAATTCAGACTAGGGAAATATATACTCCAGATAATTAGGTGGAATGACAGCATGCATTTATTCCCTATTGGTTCCAAGCATGATTTTTATGCAGACCACATACAGTAATTCATATTATTGGCATTAATTTCTATGTGACTATTGATGTGCACTTTTAACCTTTATTTAATATATTAACTGATAATTTCAGAGGAATTTGTCATTTGTCTTACAATTTATTTCACTATGAAACTGTAGAAATATAGTAGAAATTATCTTACTGTAATTTAAGTGTTAAAATGGTTTTCTAAAATGGCAGGATTGTTACATTCATATTTTAAGAAGATAGAGACACATTAATGTCATCACTTAATGAGATCATTTTAAAAACCCAAAAGAATGACTTCACTTATACTGTAACTCTGGTTTGCAGTATGCATCCAGTTCATCTGGAGGGGAAAGTTCTTGTGAGGAAGGGAGGATCCGTCGACCGTCCCACCTCAGGCCGTTCCACCCACGGACGGTAGCCCTGGACCCAGATCTTCCATCTTTGCTCAGTGACCCAGAATACTCTTCCAGTAGTGAGCAGTCTTGTGATACTGTCATTTACGTGGGCCCTGGAGGAACTGCAATCTCGGACAGGGAGCTCAGTGATAATGAAGGCCCACCTGCCTTTGTCCCAATCATCCCATCCCTGAACAAAAAGAAATGTGCAAAAGAGGGTCCTTTTGACAGAGACCACTTCTTCAAATGTAACACGTTTGCTGAGCTGCAGGAAAGACTAGAGTGTATAGATGGCAGTGAAGAACCCACTGCCTTTGTTGGAGAAAGCAAGAGAAGCCAGGCTAGTCCCAAAACTGACAAATCTAAGGAGAGTCAAGGCTCTGTTTCACCAAAGACTGTAGCAAATATTTCTTACAACCAAGAAGGCATCTCACCCAAACAATCTCCTAAATCTATTGCCACACAATCATCCTCCAGTCCCAGCACTAAATGTAATCTGGATAGTGCCAAAAGGCAATGCATATCTGCAGAAAGGGCACCATCAGAGAGTGTTCAAAATGTATGCAGAACGAGCGCTGATGGCAAAAAGGCCCTGGTTTCAGAAAGCGAGGTCAGTACAAACAAAGTGGCAACCACTGCAGTGACAAACTCTGAGCCTGTGGTGAGGGAGAAGGTCTACTTCAACAAGAAAGCCCTGCCAAAGCCAGCCCCACCACCTTCACAGCAGAGAGAAAATGCAGACCATGAAGAAAGATCTGGCACCAGAATGCCACCTGTGGGAATGAGCCACCAAGCTGTGAAAAGGAGGGATCCATGCACTTCCCCTTTCCTCAGAGCTCCAGTGGAGGTATGCCAGGTGCGCTCAACCTTGAGGGAAAGGTGTCTGGATCGGGATATCCTTAGAGCCACTGTTACCTTGCAGCAGCCTGTTGAGCTGAATGGAGAGGATGAACTGGTGTTTACTGTGGTGGAGGAGCTATCTATAGGCAGTATTGTGGACAAAGGTCGGCCATCCAGTATTATCAGCTTTAACAGTGACTGCTCCCTGCAGGCCCTGGCCTCTGGTTCTCGGCCTGTCAGCATAATCAGCAGCATCAATGATGAATTTGATGCCTACACATCAACCGTGGGAGGATCAGAGGTGAACATTGCAGTGGTCACACCCCTTCCGGAGGGAGCAATGGAATGTATAGATAGCAGGGGTTCGTCTATTAGCTCTTGGTTGAGTGAGGTTAGTGTCTGCACCTTAGAGAGTGAAGGTGCCCATTCTACCGATGTCTTTCTTCCACAGGCCAAACACATGGGACCAGAGGCCAGCTATTACCTTGATCCACTGGATATTTTCCATTGTGTATCATCTCCTAGAGATGCCAAGAACTCCTTAAATGACAGTGGATTTAGTTTTTCTGAACAAGACAGTGATAGTGCCACCTCAAGTAAACTGTCCTTGACAAAGTGCCCCCCATCTCCAGAATCTACAAAAGGTTCTCTCAAATTCACATCTAAAATAACAAACGCTCACTCACTAAGCTCCTCTCAACTTCCACAGGGCTTCTCCAGAGTCCACTCCAGTCTTCCCAGGAAGATTAAACCTACCTCATCCATATCTCATAGCAGTAGCAGTAGCAGCAGCAGCAGTAGAGAGCCACAAAAGCAAGAGGTTAAGCAAGAAGATCCTTGGCAGCGCATTGAAAACCATTCAGAACCTCAGTTTGCAGACTCCAACACCACCAGCAAATTTGTCAAAAATCCCCACAGTGGCAACCCTTCCAGCAAAACATCTAACAACAGCAACAGTGTACCTCGCCCACCCAAGGTGCTGGGGTCTACCTCATCCCAGAGGGTGGTTGATGGCTGTGAGAAGTCAGCTAGTAAGAACCTACCCAGCAAAATGCCTCAGCTGAAACGTGGTGCTACCACCCTGGGAACAGTGCCCGTCATCCATTCCTCCTCAGACTACAAGGGAGCCCAGGATATAATTGCATCTACCATGAGCCTTAAATTCTCCTCTCTGGGGAAAAACAACAAGGCTAACTCACAGAAAACAAGTAATATCCCTAAACCTGGATGCACCTCGCCCCCTCCTCCACCAGTGAGAAAGTCCAGTCTCGACCATAAGACTAAGACCCTGCTGCCCCAAAGTGCCTTAAAGTCACCATATGGGGAGGCAGGAAGGGTCTCGGGAGCAAGGGCAGCTGTATCAGAGGATGAGCTAGAGGTACATCACAGAGTTGACTCTATGAGTTTCAAAACCTCTAGCCTCAATACAGCTAAGGTTACCTCCAGCTTGAAGGGCAGAGGGCCTAAAGGAGCGACTGGGCAACATTATGGCAGTCAGATGTCACTGGAAAGGTGTGAAAGCCTGTCTTTATCGGGTTCCAGAGCTGTGCTTAGTCGTGAGAATAGCGGAGCAAGTTTGGGGAGCAACAGTAGCAAATCCAGCAAGTCCATTCAAAGATTTGGTATTCCCAATTCTTCCAGCTCTCCTATAGCTACCTGCCCATCATCTCCAAGTGGAGGAAATATTAGCAAAACTGGTCAGGTAAAAGCTTCTGTAAATCCTAGAGCAGTAGGAGCAGTCAATGGTAGTAAGGCACGCTCACTGTCAACCAACAACTCCAAGGGCCTAAGCTCCTCCACCAAATCATTGGCCACTCCCATTACTAGAAATACCAACGCCAACCTCCCTCCATCCGGACGCACATCAGCTCCTCGGACAACTGCTGCTGTCAGCAGTAAGCCTGGGAGAGGAACTATCATGGGGACAAAACAGGCCATAAGGGCTGCCAATAGCCGTGTGAGTGAACTGGCGACAGGCAACATATCAGGCAAACACATGAGAGGTTCAGGAGATTCAGACAGTGGGAATGACAGTGGGGCAAATGTGAGTGATGACAAATCCCCCATAGCCATGCTGCCTTCTCCCTACAGCAAAATTACAGCACCCAGGCGGCCTCAACGCTACAGTAGTGGCCATGGCAGTGACAACAGCAGTGTGTTGAGTGGGGAACTGCCTCCAGCTATGGGCCGCACAGCTCTGTTCTACCACAGTGGTGGCAGCAGCGGATATGAAAGCATGATTCGTGACAGTGAAGCCACAGGCAGCGCTTCCTCTGCCCACGATTCCATGAGCGAGAGCGGCATGTCATCTTCAGGCAGAACAAGAAGCTCCAAGTATCCCAAGAAGAGAGCAAATGGTGAGAGACTAATTTTGGGGTTTTACACAAAGCAATGCAAGTATAGGTAATATTTATGAATATTATGAATATTTAATTGTGGTAATAGCAGAGTATGTAAGATCTATCAAACATTTTCCCAACTACACACTTTTAAACAGCATCAAGAAATTAATTCTCTCCCCTAGGAAATTAGCCATATACAGTAGGTTTTCAAACTTTGTGAATCCCTAGTCATTACATTCATATGCTGTTCAGCAGCATACATAAATGGGAAAATGATAATGACGTCTTAAACAATCCTACTTTGAACTGCGTCATCAGCAAATAAGATGAATTGAACATGAGCAGCAGTGACCTTGTTCAGAGTTTTGTAATACTTGTATACATAACCATTTAAATGTGGCATTAAACCAACATTTTGAATTTATTCAGGCTGTTGCAGAATAGTAACTCATGAAAATCTCATAAATATGCAATCGCAGTAACGTGGTTGGCCTATGGAAAGCTTCACGTCTTTACATTTCAGGGTGAAACTCATACATATTTACTCATAGATACGATCAAATGCTACTATTGTATGTCACTAATATAACTGGTGCCTGTCTGACATGGCTTTGTAGGCTTTCAGAGAAGACGACTGATCCCAGCACCCCTGCCAGACACCTCTTCCCTGGGGAAGAAGGTGAGTTCAGCAGGTCATTGGGTGGACTTGCCTCCTATATCTGGACCACTGAAAGAGCCCTTTGAGATCAAGGTGTATGAGATCGATGATGTGGAACGGCTCCAGAGGCGGCGTCAGGAGGAAACCACAGAGGTGAGCAGAAGGTCACCCCTTACTTGTTCTACGTGGTGGTTCATCTTGCTGAACTTGTTTTAGATAATGTAATGTCTGGGTCAAGGGCTTGCTAATCTCACTTGCTAAGCCTCAAAAATATTTTGCATATGCCACATTGATGCCATACATGCCCAAGATGTGCCAAGTTGCCTTATGTTGTGGGAATGTCTTAGCTTGCCCCAGTTTCTTTTTAAAGAACAGGGCAGAAATAATATGTCTCAGATGGCTGACCTTCAGTCAGTTCAGTGGCAAATCACGTAGATAAAATGTCTGTGTCCAGATTCCCAGAGCTTGGTATTTTGGCAGTGCTCCTCATGAATGTCAAGAGTTCAGGAGACAATTACTGACGGGGGTTAATTGGTTTGGATATGAGGGATAACTCAGCTTACTGCTGATGATAGTGGTGGTGATATGCGGGGAGTAGGAATGAAAAAGAAGGTGGTATGAAAAGATTAAACAGGGAATGTGAGATGAATGCAACAGCGCTCAGCACCACTCCAAATGAACTCACCGCTAGCGCTCATCACTTGCTGCCTGATGGTTTTTTATAGCTGAATCATCTTCTGTGGATCATTAACTGCTCCCACAGGTTTGGTAGAGTCAGACAGGGATTTATTAAGAGAAGATATAAATCACATAAACGGTATTTTGTCTTACTTTCAATTAATAAAAATAATCTTTAAATTTTGTCTTCTAATCATTGAATTCCTGGATGTCAATTCAGGCAGTGTAATTAATTAGTCTTTCATGGCTTTCTCTTGCTATTTTAAATTACTGTTTAAATCTTGTACATGTGCATAAAAGCTTTAATGTACAGTATATCTGTGTTTTTACATACTGTTCATGGTGAGAATTCAGGGTACTGTACTATGCCTAATGCTCCATATTCAGACAGTATAATATTCTGTCTTGTTCAACGTGTTAACTTGTTTTATCTGTTTTATCTTTTTTTCAGCAACCATTCCAGGATGTTGACAAGGTAAGCAAAACTCTCTACTTTCTTTCTACTTAATGCTTCACAAGTTTTAGCTTTTTTGAGTTGTTACTTTCAGTTGACCTTTAACTATTTCAGTCAACTGGGCAACAAAATGGTTACTGTGGTTACTAATCTTTCTCTTTCTCTCAGGGCCTGCTATATTTTAATAGTAAGCTGAAGATGCTGGAGAGAAGGCAACAACAAGTGAAGGAACTAAGAGCAAAGTATGAAGTGTTGTTGGAAGAGCTGGAAGACACCAAGGCCCGGTTGATGATGGATCCCAGCAAGTGGATAGGAGAATGTAAGCAACTGATACAGGCTAGTGATAAGAACTAGTGGTGATGTAGGCCAAGTATTGTGTCTGAGGTCACTTCGTATAGCCAAAAAGTGTCACTTAAAACAGGGGGTGATCGTTTGTATTTGTCACTGCAAGTGCAAATTCTTAAAAGAAGCAGCATTTCTTTATCACTCTCGCTTACCACAAGTGGTTCATAGCTACTTCTAATCAAGAATATGTCTGATAAGAAGTTACAAATGGCACTGGCATCATCAGCCCTTGAGCTTTTGATTAGCTGCATCGCCTGTTTGATTTCGTCGCTTCAGTTTCTCTATTTGTGCTCAGTAATATGAACAGTCAATCAGAGTGGCTGGTATTCAACATGCTGAATCAGCTGAAAAGCTGCTGACGGACCCCTGTCACCAGGGGTACCAACTAGTACCAACGGTACAGGACACACTGCAAAAGCTATTGTGACAGATGCTAATTGATGGCCTGACATTAGTTGATGGCTGACAGCTTGATGTGTCACAGTCTTTAAGAGATCATTTCCCATTTTAAAGTGGTCTTTGATATCAAACCATATAATGTTTAATGTTTAATTCATGTCTCCTCTTCAACAGTTGAGGTGGACCAGAATTTGGATAAAGAGTCTTCAGAGTACATGGAGGCCTTGGCACAGGCCACAGAGGACCTAGAGTTCTGTGTCAACCTCTGCAAGTCCCGTGTCATGATGGTGACCTGCTTTGACATCAGCATGCCAACATCTGGCACTCAGGAGGGACTGCGTGAAGTTGAAGTGTGAGGACAAAGGAAAGTTGAGGTGAAGAAATGAGGAAGTGTGAAGAAGGATGATGAAATGTAGCTGCCAGTTTATAGATACCACTGGAATGAAGAACAAGTGACGGAGATGAGATGAGGGTGGATCATTGCATGAAAACAGAGGAAATCTTAACCACCTAGCTACAGTGCCTCGCTGTCCAGGATATGGTTTTAATGGCAGAGAAATGAAATGTGAGCACAAATGCTGTTGCCTGTATAGCAAAGAAGTGGCCATCACTTACCCAAGAGTCAACACCTGGAAGTGCCTTTTTTATTGTTTTGTTCTGAGTCATTATTTTTCTTATGGTGCAGGTATCTTAAGCATACCTAAGCAAACCCTGAACATATTGCTTTTAAGAAAAAATATTTTATATTGCATTGTATAGTGTATTTATATGATTATGTTGTGTGTACAAATATCCTTTTAAGGGAAAAAATAAAGAGAAAAAAGAAAAAGCAATAAGCTAATGTTATTGCGCTCCCAGACTTTGCCTTTTCTCTTGTTTCAGACCTCAGTCAACATTTTATCCATATTCATTCCTCCTCTTGCGCCTTACGTTTGCTCTCTGGCTCTGTAGTTTTCTAGACTTTCAAATTAGACTATGTTATCTCATCAAGGACTGCATTTGCTGTTGTCACTCATAGCCTGCCAGCTGGTCTGTGAAAGCTTGCATGGTTGAGTGATAGTTTTTTTACCTTCCAGTTGCCTTGATCAAAATGGGTCTCAGTGGATGCACTGAGGTAGAGCATCCGTTATGTTAGGGGACAGAGGGCTTATTCAAACTGTGCTTGCCCATGTTTAACTTACTGAAAATGAGAGATTAAGCCAAAACATATCAATCAGAGGGCGACTGTGATGATAGTAAGTGATTTTTCTTGATTTAGCCATTCTCTCTGCTGCCTTTGTATGTGGTCATGCCCTGGGAGACGTAACCTTCTCTACACTAGTCTATGAGGACAGTGTGATAAATGGTTACACTGATAGCAGTGCTCATCAGTGAGCATATGTCTCTCCAAATCAGTTTGGACTAGGGTCTGTGTATACACTGTAAAACAAAGAGGCAGTGATGAGATAGCACAAGTCTACTGGCCTCTTATACAGTACATTTGAAGGTCTACCAAGCCTCAGCTCTATGCATTCCAGTACCTTTACTGCAACTACTGCAAGAACCTCAATATGAATTAAGGGCAACACCACAGTTTGGCCTCTTATGTCCCCTATGTTTTTTTTTAATAGTCAAATTAGCAAAATGGATCCAGTGTCTCAAACCAAGACTCAAGAATTGTTAGTTTCCTGTAAAATGATGCAGCAAATAAGAGGAACTGGTTGTGACATTGTTTAGCAACATCAATCATTAAATCAGCTCTTTTTAGCTGGCAGAATGTGCTTGTTATGAATCAAACGGCTGACACAGAGAGAACAAAGATGATCGGTGAAAATGATAAAAACAAACTGGCTTTGTTGTATTTTGGTGTGTTTGATTTCTGTATCTATGACAAACATGACTTCTTTCTTTTACAAAGATGTACTCTCTCAGGCCCTCTCTGAAGATGCTGCATGAGATTTTTAAACCATTTTTACAAATGATTTCTACTCCATTTTTACCATTCTAATTTTTCTAACTTCAGTTTTCACTAATGTGGGTTAAGGCTCATAACTTAAATACCTATTACCAAACCAAGACCTTTTTCCAAGAAATTATTATATGTAAGGTCATATTTCATATCAAAACCCATATTTTCGAATATCTTTGTTTTTGTATAGGATTTTCAAACCCTGTATATAAGTGTATGATATGGCAGCTTGTGTTTTACTTTTACAGTACTTGTGAATAAAATGTTTCCTTCTTCAGTTTGTTTTCTCCTAGTTATTACATTCATAAAACTGTTTCCACACCACTGCATCATATAGTTTACACAAGCAGGAACCATAAGATCACATAACTATATCAAGGTGAAAATCTCATACTATCACAGTTATGGATAATTAAACATAAAAAATTTGTCAGATACAATATTGTAGCTAATAGCTACAGCAAGCATATGCTAAATTTAAGCCACTCCACATTGTCTGCCTGGTTGAGCCTCACAGTGCACGAGAAACACTGCAGAGACTACTTCGTGTTAGTAAACTGCTCCAAAAAACGGGTTGGATGCCATTTAATTTACAGAAAGTTGTCTGTGCAGAAGCTACTGCATCACTGGTGTAACTACAATTACACTGTTAGCTGACATGTTGGTGATATAATTAGATTTCTCGACTTACTAGCAAAGTGAAACATCAACTTGAGTGACTGTCATGTCGACGACGTTTTGAGAACATTTACTTCTTGTCATATCTATATAATATCACATATCTCTGTTAACTTGAGTCAGTAAAAGCAAATGGGCAAAGTGGTTCAAATGTTGAATTTCATATAAACTGTGGTATTCTAAATGAGATGAACAGGCCCAGAGTGACTAATTACTCCCTGTTTCAGAAGGGACTTAGGCTCAACATGATACATGAAGTCCTGTTGAGTAATATACTCTAGATATGTGGATGTGTTCAGATAGAAATTGAAACCTGCTGTGCAGTAACATCTTGCCTCCGCCTTGTTAATTCTGTTTTGATGAAAAACACAAGAGGTTAATTTGGCTGACTGTTACGACCAGCTGGACACTATGTTTCACATCAGATTGTTCAGATAAGTTTTGCTGCTGACTTGTGTGTTTTGGTTCTCCTCGACACCCTGTGGAGACTAGTTCATTGTACAAAAGAATAAAATCAAATGCTGCTAGAGAACTGTACCTTTTTTAATTCAGTTAATCTTCAGCCTGAAGAGATTTGGCAGAAAGTTAAAGCCTTTTGACAAATCACCTAAGAGTCTGTCAGCTCAAGACTGTACCTCGTTGCTTTTAGGCAGTCTCTGTCTGAGTGGAAACAGTTGGCCGATGCTGCTGCAGACGTTTGCTGGCTGCTGAGCGCTGTCAGACAAGTGAATCCCAGCCCACTTTGCCTCAGGGCTCTCATCATTAGCAGGGCGGTAGGGTGTTGTATGAGAATAGAAATGAGTTCACTGGAAAGTCAGGCGTTGTCCCCCCACCTCGTTCCTTTGCTCCAACCCACCACTGACCCTTTGCTGGAACTCTACACACTCCTCTCTGGGAGGTTATGTCCAAAAGCAATCCGATCCACTCCAATTCTCAGTCCATTTGATATGTTTCCCTTTCTTCATGTCTTATGTCTCTGTTTCCATTATTGTCTTGTTACATTCCAATGTCTGAACTGTTTCTGCAAACTGAATCACAGCATTTGTTACGTTTTAGACACTTTGACCCTTAAATACATCCTGCAAGTGTCAATTGCATTTATTTCTTAATTTCTTTGGTAGTCTTTATTTTGCCCTGTGTCTTCCAATTTGCCTGAATATCAACAGTGTTCAAAGGAAAGGAAAGTAGGTTGAACGAACCCTCTCCCCCCTTTGCCTGCCCACATCTGCCCAAGGCATTGTTAGTTATAGCAGTTGCTCAGTTTTAGATTTACAGCTCTGCAGTCCCACAGATTGGTCTGTCTAAAGCAAGCTTGCTCTTTGAAGAAGACCCATAAACCTGACCAAATGCTGCCACTTATTCTCAGTAATTAAAACAAGCTGGCGTGGAGAAAAGTCCTTAAATTATTAGAGGCTAGCCAAGATGTAAGCCTCACACAGAGTCTCTGGTTGTGCTTCAGGGGGGTCGTAACTATTGACATCTCTATCCCTAAAACAGATTGCATTTGTGGGAAGTTGTGTACTAAGACAGAAACCTTTAAGACGTACAGTCCTAAAGGCTTTTCCCCCATATGTACTGTAAATACTTTCAGGATGGGTGGCCATACAAGTCTAACAACATGCCACTGAGCTTACTTTACAGACAGTGAGTCAAACCAATGCAATTACGAATATGAAAGTGAAATAAGAGCCTTTTAGAGGCAACGTGAAGTGTTCTGTAATGTGAAGATTTAACCTTGTTTACTGTTTGTTATTTAGCAAAGCATCGAGGGCAAGAGAGGCTAGAGAAACAAGCACACAAGCAAGTGAGCAAGCATTGTCATTGTCATATGTTGTAATGATTTGTATGATGCAGGGCTAATAATTTACCATACTGGTACTAATTGTAATGTGAATTTTGCCCCTATTGTTGCCAGTTTTGAACTTTCTGTGTCTGCATCATGCATATCTGGATGGGATAATAATGAGGAGCAGGATGTGGGTGATGAGGTCAAACAGCCTGTTGTGTGTTGACCCGCAAGCTGACAGTGTAATGAGTATCTAGGTGATGAAGATGCACATACACACCCACATAGTCTGTGATGCTGTGTGACAGCAGACAGTGCCATCCTCTTTATTATCCAGTCTGACAGTGCTGGCAGAAGAATTAGTCATAGGAGAGGCGTGTGTCATGTTTTTGCAAAGATAAAGTGTTTTTATGCTTATTTTCATTGCACAGGGGTTGACCAGAGGACTGACTGCAGTATGCTATTCAAGAAGCTAGTCATTCATGCATTAGTTTATCATGTTTGGTCGGTACATAATGCACTGACCTTGTCAAAGAATGGTAAGAACTATTTTCTCTGTAACATGCACTGACCTTGTTTTATCTGTGGTCTTGTAGTCCCTTGGTCCAGATTGCTTGTAGATAACCACTGATTTACATAAAGGCTTTGTACTGTTATAAAACGCTTTTAGAATACTGAATTAATGTGCAATGAATATTCATGATTAAAAAAAAAGACAAAACTGAGACGAAAGAGTGGAGACAGTTGGGCAGGGCTGCTGTACAGTCCTTGATTACATTGATTGTTAGGTGGTTTGCAGTAGACTACAGTCAGGTTAATGTCTTTGTGTTCTCTATGTATTTTAAACATTTCTGTTCTTTTAACCAGCTTCAAATTGCACTCAAGAGATCACGGGCCATAAAGAAATTCATTATTCTAATAGAAGATGCAAAATAATTGAATTCCAGGAAAATGTTCACTGAGATGTTGCTGTAAATTGCACAGTGGAAGCAAATAGCCAGCCCCATCCAGGTTGTGCTCTCAGGTTAACAGATGGGTGGGCGTGATGAAAAAGACGTTTTTAATTAGTCTGTCTGAAATCGTTTCTTCATAACCACACACCCCTCTACGTTTAAGTTTCACTGGCCACCAGGCAGGCTCTTAGCTGGCTCTTAGCTGGCTCCCAGCAGCAACCATCTGGTGGACAGCAGAACCCGGGCTACAGGGTGGTTCCCCACTCCAGTGAGCCAACACATAGCCCAAGGACACAGGCAAAAAGCTCATTCTGATAGGTTTAATCTGGAACCTTTGGGATCAGAGGTCAAACCTACAAACTAAACTTGTGAGTTGGGTAACGGTTATTGGTGTGATAATGACTATATGGAATCAATTACCTATGTGTTGACTGTTAAGTATAGTATATCTTTTTTTAAAAACCAATATTCTTCAGACATCCAAATGCTTCTTTAGTGCCCCTCTATTAATAAAACCAGATCGTATGTTGTGTAATTTAATATAGTATAGTAAAGTATAGGCAGGATGATTTCACATTTTGTTGACAGTGATTGGCAAATAATGTATCTTTAGTCCTGTTCCTTTATGATGGTTAGACCAGCATGTTTAAATGGGATAGAATTCAAAAACATTGCAATTTCCATTTTTTCCTGGATGAGCTGTAACTCATAAAATGCAAAAAGTAATGTGGTTTCAAGTGTGTCTGTTATGGCTACAGATAAAATGAATTGGATTTCCTGTCTTCGATGGGTAGCAGAACTGTATGCTTTGTTCTCTTTTTACCAGAAACATGGTTATCGTTTTGTGTGTCTTGCTGAAGACGGTGTTGATTTTTCAGAGCTTTGATTTTTCTCTCAGAAACATTTATACATTGGATCAAGCTGCCTGCCTCTGAAAACTCATGTTCTGCACACAAACTAGCTTCAAGTGCAACAAAGTCTGCTCTTTTGATCTGCTTACTTTGCAATCAGCAGCAGTAAATTGTGGTGCTGTGTGCAGTCCTCAAAAACAGGTGGAATTTGGAAAATAAGTAGCACAAATATAATTATAACTATAATTTCATTGGCATGATAATAGATGAAATTGATGGAAATTATAACTTTAAATAAATAGTCATCAATTTTATTTGGAACTGTTGGTACAGTCTTGTCTTTTTAAAAGAACTTGAAATGTACTAAGCATTTACCAGTGTTGGTAGTTTATATCACTCCTTTTTTGTTTGGCATTTACTGTTTTACCTCCATCTGTATTGCATTCACAGTTTGCATGTTTGCCATTACTGAAAATTATGATCACACTGTCATGGTCCAACCTCTGGGTTAATCCACCAATCAGACAAAGTCTTGTTTTATCCACCATGCTTTCGTCTGCCCCTCACTCACACCTTTTGATTATGTGTGCCGTTTTCATTTACACATGATGATGATTATTGCTGCGAGGCATTTTTTCCTCATTGTACGTTTCTATTGCAGCAGTGAGGCGCCTTCGTTGTCAACACTGAGATACTGTGCATTGTCTCATCAGACAGTTTCAGGTGCACCACAGTGGTGACAGCCCAAACACTGTCTTTGTATTCCCTCTCTGTCTCCCAGATTAGTGCTTGATTGGTGCAGGTTGCTGACAGGAGGCTGTCAGTCATTGTGATGTCTGAAGTGGAAAATGTGCTAGTGAAGAGGTTAATTACACAACATTTAAGACCCTTCTTTGCCTCATCATCCATACTGCAGCCAATCATGTCCAAGACACTCACTAATCAAATGTGGGATGGCAGCTCTGTGCCGTGGCAACAGTTGCGGTGATGCTGGCTAGTCTGGCAGGAAGAGCACGTCCTGCTGTTTGCCTGTTTGAGCTGGCTGGCACGCCTGTGCCATCCCCCTCTCTTTTGCTGATGTTCATTCAAAGAAGGCGGAGAACAAATGTGACTGGATCATTCCTAATTGTGTCTATTTTGTACTTCATTAAAGCTATCAGTCATGTAAAAAAAAAACAAACTACTGTCTACTGTTCAATTAAATTACACAGTAGAACATCGTTTTACTACTTAAAAAAAGCTACATAAGCATGTTATAGTGTAGGGCAGGGCAATATGGCCAAAACTATTATCACAATAATGATCTATATTAATGTTTATGTTACCATTAATGACAAAGTAAACACATTCAACATGTTTGTTAGAAGTGAAGGATACCAACATAATGGGGAACATCACTGAATGGATTTTAAGAGCTATATATTGAGGTTTAGAGATCTCCAGGTCTTCTCTTTGTTTCATTGTCCTGTGTGTCACTCCTCCTGTGTTTGGGGTTTTTTTTTTTGTAATGATAAGATTGTTTTGATGCTTAGCCGGAGACATTTATCATACTTACATATGTCTCATACAAAATTAATAAAACATTTCATTGCAAGCCCCTTTTACAAAAATGTATGTAATATTTGCTAAATGTGTCCAAAATTATTAAAATGATTATGTATATTTACTTTTTGGGGCCAGTTTCACAAAGCTATTTTAGACTGTCCATTGTGTTAGGCAATATAAATGTACTCCAAGATTAGACCAATGGAGGTTAGACAGTTTCATATGAATAAAGACTTAAGTCTAAAAGTCTAGCTCAGAACTGAGGCCTATAGTATTTGGTTATTGTCCCTTAAGATAGTGAAGTTTTAATAGCTCTCTGCAACAGATCAATTTTGACTATTTTAAGTTTTATTATTAGTTAAATCTAAGCCATAGTCAAACAACTAAATCTGAACAGGGGCCAGTCCTAATATTACAGTATAGTATGCTACTGTATCAAAATACAGAATAGAAAGAGATGAAGCATACCTATGTTCAGTTTTAGTGTGAAATCTTGACCACCACGATGAGATATGTCACTTGTGACTGCCTCACCCCTGTGCTGACACTTCAGCACTAAGACCCTTGTCCACAGCTTGAAACATATGGCCGCCACCAGCCGTTCTATGCCAACATTGTCGTCACCCTGATATCTGTACTTGCAACCCTATCTTCTCTAGTTCACTTTAAAGTATGACCTCTTCGACCTCTTCAGAGACACACACATCTAGTCCTGTCACACCCTCATTGTAGGAACTCTCACAACTGTGATAATGAGCAGATCTGCTGAAGTGCAATATGGGCTTTTGAGTGAGAGTGACAGAGATTATGCACAAACTAAGGGGAAACTTGAATTCCATATATCATATATTCATGTCATTGTCTCTGTTATTCTTCTGAAGCAGTGTACTCAAAGCTTGATCTATGGTAATGAATAACCTATTACACAGATGAATTTGTGCAAAGATCTTTGAATAGAAAAAGATTCACAGATTACTTTTATCCTAAAGGATAATGTTGTTAATAATATATTATAAATTGTCTGTAGTGCTGCAGTAATGAAACTGGATGGAAATCCTTAAGAGGATAGAGCGTAATGTCCTTGACAAAACTCAGCCCTTTTCTTTTCCAAATGAAGGAACAAAACTTTGTTCAAAATAGCAGCAGTGAGATCATTTCTTGTCCCAAATTCCCCAAGGTAATGTTCATATGTTGTTCCATAGCAACCAAGATGAAATGGTTTTATTGATTTTGCTCAGCAGCAAATTAGGCCTCACCCTGGAGTACCCGTGCTTTTCACTCAGCACTGCCTTCACTGTGCTATGAACAACCTTAAACAGATATTTCTTCCTCCTCTTTAATTACTGCTGGTTACCTGAATGGCATGGCACACAGAGAACTCCCCTTGTAATTAGCTGTCAGCTGTTTTAAGGCACAGCTCATTGATTAGGTCATGATCGCTAATAGGACGTGAAATCTTGCTGCCATCCCTATTGATATAGACGACAATGAATGAAGGTTTTAAATTGCCGCCAGACCCTAGTGTTAAGTACTTGCACAGGCAAAGGCATAATAACAGTATTTTACAGCCACATTGGAATTATTAGAATTTTTAATGCACATTCGTTTTCATCACCATGTCTGAATTAACTGCAGACTTTATATTGTAATGTATAAAGTCAGCGGTTCTACCAAAGTACTTAATTTCTGTAAGTAAAAAAACGGTGATTCATCTGGGGAAGCCCAGTGAGGAATTTATGAAATGTTTGCTTATCGTAATAATTTAAAATGTGTATTTTATGGACTTATATACTGCTCCATGTTTGGCCATATCTATTGCAATCAAATGCAGTTGGGTTGTAGTCCCCATAGTTTTAGACAGAAATCTTTAAGACATAATTTTTCTTGGGCTTCATTCAGACACGCTGCACTTTTAATGCAGTACTTTGCATTACAAGTGTGTATTTATAGAGCTTATTAGAGGCCAAAACACAGCATTTTCACAGAGAGGACTGCTTCAACACTGGTCTCAATCTGAAGGAAAGCAACAGAAATAAGGCACATTACATATTAAAAACTGATCCACAAGAACTTGCTTGCATGTGATTGGTCTTTGCAACACATTGCTGGATAATGTCTCATTGAATTTCAGAAAACAATTTTGAACCAAATTCAACTTTGCTTTGTCCCCTGGGTGGCTTTTTTCACAGTGAACTGTCTGAACACAGCCTTACTATTGAAAAGGATGGTTGTACTGTATTATTACTAAATCTCCATATACCTGCACATTATTTACTGTCTTTGGAATACCGTATATTTATAACTCATTTACAGAAAAAACACCCATGTACCCATAATATCAACTACTAGAGCTATAAGCTTATGCAAGTAGCCACCATACAGTGTTAAAATTTAGCAGTTGCACATTGAACATCCAGCTCTCTGCATGTGGCTTCTTTGTTCATTTGTGATCTGTGATTTTATTCCTGGGAATGTAACTAGTCTGGATGAACAGGTGGGCCAATGCCTACAGGCATGTGAACTCTTCAGCAGCTCCACCATCCAGACTTTATGCTCGGAAGACTTTTGGCGGACGTGTAGTGGTCCCTCCTCCTCCTCCTCCTATCTCCACAGCTCCCCAAACACAGTTGTTCATGAATATGGATGGCAGGCAAGGCTCCCTGGCATCATTAATGTGCCACAAGCCCATATAAATCACATCACCATAAAACCTCCAAATGCTCTGATAAAGAAGGTAACGTGATAATAACCAGCAGAAGTCAAGAAGACAAACCGTTATTGAGAAGAGAAACAGTGCGGATCTCAGTTAGTTGCTTGTTCAGTACGTTGATGGGGTCCTACGTATATTACTCTCCAGTTGTGTAGAATTGTTGTGTAGGAGTGTTAACAGCCTCTAACATCTCATGTGACAAGGCTGGTTGCAGTTACATGTAGACACAGTTTATCTTGGCTGAGATGTTGACAGGCACTCATGCACAGCTGCAGTAGACACGAACCCTAAGAAGACTCTTCGTTCTCAGCATGGGGAAGAAAAGTCCTGACGTTTTTTTCACTTTGAAAAATGAGTGCACATATTAAACACTCATAGTAGCCGCTTTTGTTGTTGCACATGTTCAGGTCACGGCCACAGAAATATAATATGATTGGATCTAATAAAAATGCTAAAAGTGGACAGAAGCAGAGTGTTCCAGGCAATCTGGATAGTTTATGCATATGTAAAGTTTCAAATTAATTTGGTTTGAGCATTCATCTGCATTGATTGTGACTCACATGATAAAACATTTTTTAAATGAAAACACATCACACACTTTCTCTGTGGTAATAATAGCACAGTAAAAACAAAATGTGGCACATTTTAATGGCAACATCAGCAGCTGGACCACTGAGAGCACTGAGGGCATTTTGACTGTCTTTCTGTCATCCAGCTCTCTCTCTTTCTTTCTGACATAGCTATCAGCAGTTAACATCC
>JAUBNQ010000004.1:10604384-10634193 GCA_032353495.1 Ctenopoma kingsleyae | reverse complement strand
TGTCTGCTCCTCACAGGTCATTAAAAATAAACGTAGAAGAGAGCAACACCAAAAATGAGGAGGAATGGAGAGATTTTGAGTAATTGATTTTCAGATGCTTGCTGTATGGGGAAGCTTCTGTTCAGTCCAAACTGGAAGGAACATATCATAACTGAACAGTTTTGAGTTCAACACGTAATTTGAATTCAACACAATTTATGTTATTATTGTTGCTGTTGTTCGTATATGGCTCACATTTCAGTTTATTTTGCACTTACAGGACAACAATGATATTTGTCTAGGGTTTTATGAACTTTAGAAAATGTATTTTTAATTACACTGCATGGGGAATACTAGTACGCATATCTTGGCAGCTGTTGTAGTACACATTCTGCAAGATTTGGCAGTAAGCCACATAATTTTAGTGTAAATTTTGAGAACTGACAAATATAAACTTTTACCACCACACCTTTTTCAGAAATCAAGTAACGGTTCAATCATTTGACCAAAAATAACACAGTCAGAACACTGTTATTCTTTTCTGGCGGTTTTTTATGGGCATGTAACTACAGGGAGACTAATTCTCCACACCATAAAACAGAACGCAGTGGTATTCCTATCACCAAACAGGCCTCCATATTCAAAAAAGGAAGTGCTTCGCATTCAACTTTTTGCTATGTTTGATAAGTGAAATCCCCCCCAATCAGCACATGAATATGGAGTAGCAGAGACTCGATGAGGCAGGCAGGCAGGCAGGCATCTCCTCTCTTCTCAGAGTATCTTCAGACAGGGTTCCTTGTGGGGGGTCTGAAGTGGATTCTGGGGGGCAGTACAATGCCAGCGTTCTTCACAGACCTGGCACTTTTGTCTTTGGAGAGAAGCCATGCAGATTTTTTGTTTCCTTGTTTTCACCCTGCAAAGGCAGAGGATAGATAAATATATAATAAACTGAAGCATATGTGAGAAGAAGAGAGGATTGCTTTGTGTTGGAACCAGTATTTTCTTTCTCGTAGCAAAGCAAAACGCAGTAGATGATTCAGATACACTGTAGTCACCCTGTCCTTAATCAATGAAACTGTTTTGGAGAATTATTCAATAAGGTTGTACCTGATTGAACATGTGGCTTCATCACACTGATGTTTCATCAGATAATTCATACAAGTGGAAAGTGTTACAACGGTATTAATTAATTGTTATTATTAATTATTGATACTTTATTAATCCCCTTGGGGAAATTCTTGTGGACAGGTTGCCCCCTTAAGGCGCCAAGGGTTCAGGGTTCTCTGGCTCTGTATTTAAATCAGGTATTTTAAGCTGTAGAAATAACAACTGATCTGAAATATTTTTTCAGCTCCATAGCATCATATTGAAATATAAGCATAAGAAAGCAGAAAGAAAACTGAAAAGACTTTCAATGCTATTGGCAAATGTCTTACTGTAACTCATATAAAATTAGCATTGATGATGTGAATAAATATTCATTATACATATAGTGTTAAATAGCTTCAGACTGGAATTATCAGCCTTCTATTACAATATCATCATCATGTAACAAGTGCATGTTTTATTTTGTCACAGCATTTCTTTTGTCATTTTAGTTTCACGTCTGATCAGCGTCTGGTTTCCTCAGGGATTTTCCACATCAGAAAACTGTCCATTTAGAGCTCTGGAAATCTGAGCAAATTCGCTGAAAATGATATCCTGTAACCCAATTAAGACAACTTTAGAGCAATGCACCCCTCTTCAAACAGAATTAGATTAACAGCAGCTGAATGCTGATATTAACCAAGTGATGTAATTACAACTACAGGTTGGACACTAACACAGTTATACAGCTGAGAGAATATTTCCAAATCAGATTAGAGTACTGAACTTCAACCTTTCTGGACTAAATAATACATAATTATGTAAAGAGCATGACCACACCTCCCTTTGCCTTTGGCTTGTCTTTTGCAGTAAGATTAATTTTCTGATAACTTTCATGTCATCCATTTAAACATACTTTTCATGTGCTATATTTACTTCTCTTCTTCAACTTCTTCATATGGAACTCATCCACATTTTTCCATATTTCACCATTACTACAAAGTACTTATTGTAGGTGAAGCACGACAGAATTCAAACTTTAGCCTGATTTAGGGGTCAAAAAAAGTTAAGTATAAGTATTGCATTGTTGCTTTTTTCAGGAATGAGACGTTACTTTTAGAAGAGGTAAGGGAATTCTTGTTCTGGGGCTAAAGGCTGTTGGCCCTTTGGACACAGGTCATTATTATTGCCCTGGGTCAGGATTATAGAAAAAACTCATGCTAAAATATGCAGTGGGATGGAGATGTGTAGAGGAGGGTTGAGCATGGATTGACTCCTTAATGTAATTACACCCACTCTGGGGAGAGAAGCAGACAGAAGTAGGCTGGGGATTGAGAGAGGGATGTGACAGCCTCACAATAGAGAGCTGAGGAGTGTCAGTGGACCTGTCTCTCAGGGTTGAGGGTCGACCTCATGGCCTGAGGCCAGGCATAAGATATTAAAACATCCTGCCTGTAGGCCCTGGAAACAGCACCCCAAACACAGAACACATGAGCTGAAATTAGAATAATAAGACAGGAGGATGATGCATGCAATTCATTGTTATTCCTGTGCTCTGCCTTTGGATTAAGCACATTCACTCAGTTGATATCCATAGATGTTCTGCATTTTGTTTTTCTTACACTAAATTTTAGCTAAATTGTGAATATGAAAGCGTGTGACTGATGTTTTGCAAGACTTTGGGCAAAACCTATTATTTCTGTCTGGTTTGTGATTTTCATCATAGACAATGTAGCTTTTACTTGCAATCACAGAATGGATTGGCCACTCTGGAGCTGGCACTCCCTCACACAGAGAAAGAAAGAGAAGGGGGAAAGAAAGGCCCTTTGATGAAAGGACTGAACCCAGCCCCCACTTGCACTTTTTCCCTCCCTGTTTTTTCTCTTGCCCTGTGGAGTTAATCTGGCAAAGAGGAGGCAGCATCAGCCAATTTACACAAGCAGCAGCAGCTTTTTTTGTTCTGGCCTTCTCCTTTGCTCTCCTTGCCTATATATCCACCCCCATCCATCCCTCTGTTCTTTGTGTGTAGGCTTGTTTGCCCATGTTTGTGTGCATGTTGTTTGTGTCCTTCTGCATGCGTTGGGTGGTGGAATAATATCATGTACAGTAATGTGGTTCAACCCCTGAGGCTGGAAACACCTGCCTCATACAGGATGTGCAGCTATGGTGTCATGGCACAGGTATTGTCACCCCCCACCCCCACTCCCCCGCACTTATTGTGCAGTCTATTTCTTCTATCTCCTTCTTCTTTGTTTCCATTTTGTCTTCATTCTGATAAAACCTTTGAGTGCATTCCAACAAAGGAACGAGTTCTTCATGACTGAGCTCTAGCCTCTCACTTTACCTCCAAATACCCAGACACACACTAATGTCAGACGAGAACCCCTTCTGTGCAGCAATGCATTGTGCTGCAAGAAAAAAATATATGTTTTTATTACCAGTAGGGGTTAGATGACAGTCAAATTAATGGCATGAATGAGGATGTGTGTTTTATCCACTTCACAGCAGATGAATGTAGGTATTAATCAAGAGTGTTTGTCCATCACTGTCTGAGCAATAACTAGCTAAATATAAAGTAGGTTTTTTGTTATGTAGTGGTTTTAGTCATGCTGGACAGAGATGCTTGGTTCTGCTTCCTGCTGTAACGTGCTCAATAAATCCTCCGGACACACTGATTCTCTTGCAGTTTGGAAGCGAATCCAAACATTGTTGCCCATCAATTTTTCTCCACCAGACTTGCCCAGATCAATTAAATCAAAGTTCATCTCAGACAGACGTTAATTATTTAATGAATGGCATCTGGATCTGGTGTGGCTGTGCATTCATCCAAGCTGTGATGGGAATGGAAAATGAAGGCACATAGGCTATTATTTGCCATCAGTGCCTCCTTCTCTCTTATATTTTTAAACTAATATTACTTTGTGTAGGAATTTGTCTTCTGCACTATCCACACCAGCAGTAGTTATTGTTTGAATAATTTACCCCATTAACAATAGTTGCCTGGGAAACTGTCTGTGATGACAATTTCTACACTTAATTTTCCGTTCTGTATCTGTGTTAAAGTCATTGTTCAGATTTGTTTGGTATTCTTCTTTATTATATTTTTTATGTACTTCATGCTCACTGATTTCTGGTTAGATATGAGAATTATAATTTTTTACTTAACAGTCAAGAAGCTGAATTCTTTTGAATTTTTAGGTCCGCCTCTCCTAAGCTATTGGTCAAAGGTGAAGGAGATCAGTCTCATCCTCATTTGCACAATGATGCTTCAGCAGTTTGTGTGCCCCGGGTCAATATAAGTCTGCCAGCACCTCGTACAGCCTGTCAGAGTCAATAGACTGGCTGACATGATGTCCTGCACCAGTGATTGAATTACTGGTCATTTGTCTACCATGATTGTCTTGCTGTCATATCAGTGTTAATCTCGTTGTGGCCACAGTCTATATGTTTATCAGATGTGACAAAGTAATAAAAGAACATTTTGTAGTAATGTTTTTCTTTATTGTAGGATAAATTCCCTTAAAATTCCTTTTGTTAAATTCATACATATGCTTATGACTTTTCCAGATTTAAGTATATTGCTGCCCAGCCTGTGTATCTTCACCTTTTCATCCTGTCTGACAAATTAAAAAACACAAATCTCAAATGTATAACATATTGTAGTCAGAAATGACACAGTAGAGAAGAGTTTTTGTAGCTGTGCAGCAAGATGGGCTCATCACAATGCTCTTTCACAACATGATGCGGTGTAATTGCTTATCATTGTATGCATACAGTATTTATACAGTGTACTTGTTCATGTGTTCTTGCTGCTGCACCATATTTCAGTGAATTAATTACTGGCAATGTGGAGTATGTAGTAATTACTATAGAGGAATGATGACTTGTATGAGTAAATAAATAAAAACAGTCTTAGTGTGTCCAAGATAAACAAGCTGATTGATATATATATATATTGGTAAATATGTTCACTCCAGTCTAGTCCAGTTTTGAAGTTCATTTAAAATATCTTAAAGTAAATACAACCACAGCCCCTATAAAATTCATTTTAATTCCATAACAAGTTTTGCTTTTGCACTCTCGCATTCCTGACATTGCTCTCCAACAATACTAAGACAAACCCCACGTGTTAATAATTCAGACATAGTTGAATATGCATGCTTTCTCTATCATAGACTGCTTAAGATGCACAGACTGAGACTCTTCAAATATTGATTTTTCTCCCTCTCTCCAGTTGTGTTTTTATGCAGCAAATCTCTGATTTAGCCCTTTCTGTGACATATGAATTAAAGAAGTGTGAGAAGGTAGCAAAGCTATAAAATTGAGTCTGATGCTTCTCTAGTCTTCTTCCCGAACCTTATTATACTTTGGCTCAGGGTTTCAGACAACAACATAACACAGTTGATAATTTTGTGGAGTTCTGTAATATAAAACACATAAATTACACCTAGCAGGAATCTAACCAGCTCACTAATCTAACCAGAGTAACTGCCTTGTAAATTTCTTTTTACAGCCTGTCAGGCCTTAGCAAGACACTCAGTGGCACAACTTCAGAGAAACTCCTTGATAGCTGTAATTCATCCGCTGCAGTTATCAGAACCTCATAGTTCACCTTGCTCTTCTGATCTGGACCCTGCCTGGCACATATTATTTATCAGGGAGATTAATGGCTGATTGGATGTTGCTCATGTGTCATGATGTAAGTTATGATACATAACAGGAGTAGACTGATAGGATACGGGACAGTAAAGAGTAGAGATGTCAACATCAACGCAGGCTCAACTACCCGCAGTGTAATTTTGCTAGTCATTAAATCATTGTCAGAGAAATATGAGTCCAAGGTTATTGTGCGTAGTGCAACTGATGGAGAGGTGGAGTGGTCAAGTGCTGAAGTTGCTGTGGAAATTAGATTTAGCACTGCGTTATCTCATACACCCTACCCAAGCAGAGGTGAAACAAAATCTGAGCAGAAAAAAATGTTATCTCTTGATACAAAAATTGAGGTTTAGAACATTGTAATGGTATGAATTCAATTTCAGCTAAAATGAATCCGCCATAATGCTTTGCTATTGCTGCATATTCTCTCTTTTTTTTTACTTAAAAGGATGTTAGGTACTGTCTATCAGAACATACACATCTACTGCATAATAGAGGAGATGTGAAAAAAGGGTGAGGTGATAGAGGTTGAAGATGTGACGTGGAGGGGGGTAGGTGGGGTACATGATCCAATTTGTGATGGACCAGATGCTGTACCCTGAAGCGAGGTATTTTACCCCAAACGGTACCTGTAAAAACTCCATCTGTTGAAATGGGCTCTGGAATATGTCAGCACTAGCTGAAGGCTCTCTTGCTGTGCTCGAGCTGGCTGTCTGGCTCAGAGGATCACGTGCTGTCAGCTGTACCCCATGGGCTGAAAGAGGGAGAGGGATGCTGCTGTGGCAGTCTGACAGCAGGGCTGTGGCAGCCGCAGCCTGTACCACCTCTCTGAGAGCCCGGGAGGGGGAAGAAGGGGGGCAGAGAGGGAGAAAGAGAGATCCTATCATTGCCATAGAGTGCATGCTGTTGAATGTCAGTGTGGTGGAGAGATTGCAAATTATTTCTTCTTCTGAATGCTACAAAAGGTGCCATATGCATACAGCTGCAACATTTGCTCTTTTGGATGAAAATAATAATGTTCAGCAAGCTGGTGGACAGATGTGTCACCAGCATATATGTGCAGTGATGCAAGATAAAAAGCAAAGTCAACAGGTTTACAGTCCATGAGATTTTCACAGTTGTAAACAAATATATAGCTTATGTATTTGAATTGCTCACAGGTTTTGAAATGTTCTTCAGATTTATCTTAAAATCAGCAATTCTGTGTGTGGTTATGAGGTTACAGTAATTCAGAGAGTACAAGCCCTGCAGCTAGCTCAAAGGATGCCTCAGGCATAGTCTCATATTGTATGATAATGTGAACTCTTGTAAACTGTGTAGTAAATAGAAATAAATCCCCACTTGGAAATGCAACCATCTAATATACATATGGAAAATTTGAATGTTTGATTACTAGCGGGTAAAGGGCTTTAAGGTGAGGCTGAAAACAAGAAACAGTGTGTTCAGTTACTTCTCATTCAGAGGAAGTGCTGCTGAATGATCGTCAGTAATACTCCCTCTGCACTGAGAGCCAAAACATTGCCTGCAGTTTTTCACTCAGTTTAACCTTGCAATTTCACTCTGGTTCAGTGTTTTAAAGGACTATGAATGGAACTTAGTCTTAGGCTCCTGCCCATCTCCTCGTATGTGGCAAGTAAAATAGTTGCATAGGTGGGGTAATTGTGGTTTCTCCCCATGACTGTAGACATAACTGGTAATCTGTGTCTGTGGATGTGCTATGGCTTCAGTACCCACTGTGATCCAGGGCTAAGACTGTGGTTATAGCCAGACATCTGTCCTCTATCTGCACTTAGAGGACATTTATACCTCTCCTAGCAACAACAATACTATGTTTCATTTGCAAACAAGACTCACAATATCTATATTTTACTTTCATTTTGTCAGAATAAAGGTTTTGTTCAATATAAACGCTTCTTCTCATTAAAACTAGATTTTCACACCTGCAGCAGTTCTCTGTGTGTGTGTATGTGTTAGGAAATAATCAATCCCCATAGCAGTAATCAATGAGGAGAGAAGTATGCAGTAATTTAGTTAATTAAAAGCTGGGGGGCATCACACAAGACTGGGTGTTAGATCTCCATTTTAAAGGTGGCATAATTATGTGCTGTACTACTTATATAAAATGGCTGATAGGGATTTCCCAGGCAAAAAGAACCTTGAATATTCATCAGGCATTGTTAAATGGTATTTGTAGACATTTTACCACTCCCGGAGATGTACTCTTGCTCTCCAGTTACTCACTGAACGAAGCATTAATAGAAAAAATAGCAGTGAATTGCAGAGGTAAACGTAGTATTGTGTGTGCGGAACTGAAACATCAAGACATTCAAACAACAAGACATGAAATATGCTCAAGCTATTTGGCAGCCACCCTGACAAGAAAAAAACACCAATTAGCAGTGATCTTTTGAAGCTAAGTGGACTTAGAGTGAACACTGAAATCGAATAGGAACACAAGGGATGAATTATCTCTAATCTGAAGTTTTTTTGATGGGCAACCTGAGCATGGTGGAG
Organism: Ctenopoma kingsleyae; assembly: GCA_032353495.1. NCBI lineage: Eukaryota > Metazoa > Chordata > Actinopteri > Anabantiformes > Anabantidae > Ctenopoma > Ctenopoma kingsleyae. The sequence continues at coordinate 10,625,958 of JAUBNQ010000004.1, read as the reverse complement.
CATATGGCAGACAATGCATCTGTGTTTTGATTGTGTTCATAAACAGAGACCATTGCCATGCATCTTGTCAACACAAGTGCACTTTGTGTTAAAGATAAATGCAGCATAGAAAGATGAGAGTATGTAAATTGGTTCGTAATTGCATTCTCCAGAGAAAAACCTTCACACAAACATTGTCCCATATGGACTTGTGTTACACCTACACATATTTGCAAGTTAGACCATTTGCATTCGAGCAATTTTATGCAAATATCTGTTCATCTTTCTCATCTTTTAAACTTGGCTGATGAGTAACTGAAGAGCAAGCAGAATAAATGATATTTCATGCCTGGAAATGGTTTGCACAGAGATTGTATACTTACTAAGTGTCTACCTTTAACACACTTTAACTACACCAGCCACAGTAATGCTGCGCTGATGACGCTCGTTGATTTTATGAATTATTTATTAGGTATTTTTCTATGGGTTTTTTTGTTTTTTTTGCTGAATCCCAAATTGCCCAGAAATCCTAAATTGCTTTCCTTTAGGTGAGATGTCTGTTCTCTCTTAAAATGAAAACCTGATGTTCAACGACATGAAAATGCTGTTGAACAACAGGTTTCCATTTTATTTTTATTTATATTTCCATTTTTATTTGATTTTTATTACAACTCTGGAGTTTTAGATCAGTAAGAGGCCAGATGAAAGCTATATATCCTTCAGTTGTTTATAAAAAGATGACTATATTTATAGTGGCTTCAGTTGTTTAGATCTGGCTTTGAGACAAACTCAGTTGCACCCTTCTGTAGAACTAATTTAGACTTGTCTAATAAGCCTCTAACAAGATTACAGCTTCAACTGATTCATTATTTTAATTATGTAATAAAATGACTACATAGATAAATTGTTATAGACATATAGCTCTAGCTCTAAAGCTGTTTCTGTGGCTCATTCAGGGTGTTCTCTGTCTGCAAGGTGAGCAGAGAGCCATAGGGTATGCCAGTGGGACTCCACATGTGGTTTTCACTCTCTATTTGAAATGTCACTATGTTTTGGTTCTTGGTTCTGTCTTCTTGTTGGCTAAAATGTCTACAGAAATTTGAGTTTTGCCAGCTAACGTCAATTGTGTTTTCTTGCTGTAGTCTAAATCACATCATGCATGACCACTTGACCACAGCTATATTTCTCCATGTTGTCACTTCACCCTGCAGTGAACTACTTGTATATTGTCTCCTCTTATCTCATCTTTGTCCCGCGGCAGGCTCTGTGGATCCACTTTGGCTTGATACTGGGCTCGACCTGCTTGCCTAAAGGGGAGGAGGTGGTTACACACATGGTGTGGTCTTGCACAGTGTTTTAATTAAAATACCCGCTTCTGAGGAGAGAGGCTCAGAGGGTGAGAGGTGGACCATAGGGTGAGGGACATCTGGCCTCACAAGCACAAAGACAGATGGACACTTTCATGGGATCTTTTAATACTAATTATTATGAAGATGAAGATATTTCTTCTATGACCTGAAGGATGAAAGATGGTCAGTTCTTGTCTGATTTTTAAATTGTGGTAATGTTCTGTCTTTTTATTATTGTTAACAAATCCCATGAGAATAACAAAACCCACAATGTGTTCTCTCTGTACCTTGTGATCTTTTGTCAGTAGAAATAAAAGGGCTTAAAAAAATCACAGCTCTATAGTGTCAGCTCTTACTGCAGAAGCAGGTCCAAAAGTAGTGGAAGATGCATATGCGGCGATTCATGAAGTCAGGGATTGGTAGATCCCTAAGCAACTCCTGCATGCTCAAAGAATTTATTTCAAAACTTGAAGCCATGATGCAGGACAATGACACCACAATGTCAAGTTAAATTCAGTACATGCAACTGCAGCAGTACAGGGATTAATGGGTAATCATTGTAGAGAGTCAGATAGCTTAATAATCAAACAGGTGGTACTACGCTGATTGCAATGAGTGTCAAAGTTAGAAACTGGACACTCATAAATTAACAATCTATCATAGACTCTGGGATACTTGTAGTAAAATTTACAATGAAGGAATCAGAAATGATCAGCATTAATATACATTACAGTGATAACAGATAGTTTGTTGTTCTTATAGAATCAATAATCTTTTCAGTTGATTAGTTGACTATAATAGAATCTATAAAATATACCAAGAAATAATTTTTACTTATGCGATGCTTGTTAGTTACTTATTTTTTCTTGGACTAAACTTCTGAGGACTGTGGTGTGTTGTAGTTTTGGGGTGAAAATACTGATAGTGATATTGATGTTTGTGCCTTACAGGCTGATACTAATTCAGCTGCAGTCAATTGGTGAGAATCTTAGATGAGTGACTTGATGAATCCTTACATTTGAAATATTAATATTGTCTTTGCGCAGCATAACGTGTTCATTAAATATTATAATCATCCAATGAAAAAGACAGTCTTAGTGATAATAGTGTTTTTCCTGCTTATGGTGTAAAACATATATGGGAGATTATCTGATAGTTAATTCATGAGATCTTCAGATGAATAATAGATGATGTCCTTTGAGACCAGTGCCCTTGTGCCTACCCTTGTTATTAAGAGAATAGGAGATCATATCGGGCCAGCACGCTTCCTTTGCTGTCCTGCTGGAGTCTTTTTCAGGGCTGGCCACTGATCCATCATTTTGCCTTGGTATTCCACATACCATACATCATTGCATGGTATTGTGTAGTGTAGTTTCTGCTCCTGGCTGCTGTAATATGGGGGTTTGACATTTTTTATGCTGCTGGACTGTATGTTGCTGGCCTGAATTGCCATTTCAGATCCAGACATGGATTTGTCTTAATAAAGGGGATACCAGCATCACTGTTCTTTTCTCTGCAGCAAGTTGGAATTAATTCATGGTCTTTGTGTGATGAGTCATGAACTTCATAAACATTAGTTGTACAGTTAAATTTCTTATATAAATAATTACTCAGTTTGTGTGGAATGTGTGATTATCATACTTGGTAATATTAGAATGATACACTCTTTATTATGTTCTACCGTGTTTAAAATAGCTATAATTAAACATCTGCCACATTTCAATTATTTCCACTTGTGGGTAAGAACGGCCCCAAGCAAACGAGAGGCTGTGCCCTACGTATCTTGGGTATGAGATCCTGAATAATCAAGATAATTATCTCCCTCAGCATCAGGATTTTTTCTAAAGGAATTACCATAAAACATTTCTAATTTAATGGGAGACCTAACACAACTCAAATTATTGCAAGATGGGAGGAGGGTGGAGACTTGGAGCGAGGCTTGAATCATTCACCCCCATTAAGAGAAGGGGGAGGAGATAGTTGTTTGTATACCAAAAGGTGGAGTCAGATCTATTGTCACTAATTGATTCTATTGAAAGCCTGTATAACAGGTAATATGGGTCAGTGAGTACAATCAGGCGATTACTCATGTGATAATTGAGCATCTATACTATTATGAGCTATTTCCTAATGTTTTGTGATGAGATTTGTAGAAATTGCACAATTTTCAAAATGAATACATCCAGTTATAAAAAAAATCCTTCTCTTTTGCCTACACATACACACAGTGTGTGTGTAAACACAGTCACAAAGGTCAAGCAATTAATCTAACCATAAACCACGGTAAATTACAAAGGCCAATTTTACAGAATAATCTATAACAATATCAGTGTGGGGTGGCCAGGCAGTAAATACAGATGTTGGATGCTGTGATGCATGGCTGCTGAAAACTGTGGTGGAAATAAACTCTCACCGATGTCCCTTGATGAATAAATGAAATTCAGTGTAAAGTTGTTCTCATTCCCTCCTCTCTTTCTTGCTCTCAGTTGGTTTCCGATGATTTGTTGGGTTTATGTTTTGTGGCATGTGGTACTAACTGAGTCCCTTTTGTTTTTCCCCTTCCTCTCTGTTGTAAGTGAATAGTCCTCAAGCTCTCAAGGCAATGATAAACAGCCCAGCTGCATACAGTACACTGGGTTTTTTCACACTGAAGAGAATTTGCCCCAGACTGAGTTTCTGTCAGCTTTATCAGGACGCTGATTTTACATCTTCTTTCAACATGCTTGCTATATCTTTTTTTTTAATTTACAGTGCAGTGAAAAAGTATTTGCCCCCTTCCTGTTTTTTTTTTTAAATTTTTTTTATTTTTGCATATTTGTCAAATGCAAACGCTTCATTGCATTTGTTGCCACCAGTCATTAGGTTTAGGGGGATATAACTGCCAGGCAGGTTTTGACAGCTTTTTTCCCTTAATAAATGAAATCACAATTTAAAAACTGCATTTTGTATTTACTCAGGTTTTTGTGCTTTGTGTAATTTAAAATTTTGTTTGATGATCGGAATTATTTGAGTGTGACAGATGTGCAAAAAAAATTTAAAGTCAGGAAGGGGGCAAACACTTTTTCACAGCACTGTAACCATAGAAACCACTAATTATGATTTTTCATAAGATCAAAAGTTATCAGAGATGTGCTTTAGCCAGTCACTCATGGCTGACAGACTTGATTTTCAGTCATTGTGAGGTCTGTATAGGAGACAAGCTCCCAAAGGCTGCCATTCCAGAGCCAAACGCACAGTATCAGTTCACCCCTTAATGAAGCTGCTGTAATCACACTTGCACAGGACAGTCGTCTCTCATTAGCACGATTGGAGAAACGCTCTGCGACTCTTTGATGTTGTCAAAGATTCTCACTACTGTGTTCAGAACAAAGAGCGTCTTCCTCTAAGATAAGGGGAGGAGGACGCTTCCTTCTGCTGTGCTGAGGATGTCAGGAAACTGTGTGAATTGGGAAACCCTTTGTTTTGCTTCCAAAACAAATTATAGAAAAAAGCGAACTGTTATTATAATTTGTTCTAGGGAGCCTAATTTTGAGAGAGTAAATCCTAGCTAAATGGTATGGCATACAGCACTTCTGTTTTAGACGAAGGAGGAAATACAGCAATGTGGCAACAAAGGAATTATAGTATACATTATATATTATGAATATATAGTATATAGTTTAAATAGTATATAATAATTATATATAATTTTGTTCACAAGAAGCACTGATGTGAATGATTCCTTGCAAATATGCATAACGTTGGAAATGGTTACAAAGATATAGTTAGCTGCCTCTAGGGTCTTGGTACCCTATCACCACTGAGGAGTGAATAAAGTTTATCAAGGTATTTTACGGAATGATTTTAGGGTGGCTATCTAGGCAATGGCCTGACATACTGAAGTAAATCTACTACAGAGTGATTATAAACAAAGAGAGTGAAGAGACATGAGGCGATGAGAGCTTAGTGCATCAAGGGAGGCTCCACAGCAGTCTAGTCCATAGCAGCTTAACTAAGGAATTCAGAGTTACCTGAGCCAGCTCTAACTATAAGCTTTATCAAAAAGGAACATTTGATAGAGAGAGGGTGTTTTCCTCCCAAAACTAACCTGGGACCTGGTCACTGTGAGTACGGCAGAGGAGCTTGTTAGCTAAAAACTCTGCCTCCCATTCTACTTTTGTAAACTCTAGGAACCGCACTCTAGAGCAAAGTGCTCTATCGGGATAATACAGGATTATGAGGTCAACAGAGCAATTCACACCACACATCATATGTCAGAGCTGAAGAAGTTCTGTGAGAAGGAATGGTCCAAAATTCCTCCTGAATGCTGTTCGGGTGTGCACGGTGGCAAATGGAAGCATTTGTGTGAGGTTACTGCTGTCGTTGCAGGTCGACCTGTATTTTTTCATGAGCTCTGTGAATGTTTAATGGGTGTGTTTCCGTAGGGGCTGGAACTGTTATAGCTGTATAGCTTCTAATCGCAATTAAGCACATAGTGTTTGTGTATACGTACATATTGTTACCACCTGGCTCAAGGGGTTGCACACAGAACTATATTCTTCAATGTAGTTTATATAATAGATGTTATAGGTTCAACCAAACCAGCTTCCCAAACTCAACCTACTAACTACCTGCAGGAAAAAAATCCTGCAGAGCAGAATAGGATGACCGACCATGTGAGGAGCCACCACAATATGTTTTAGATGGAGATCAGACCACATCTTGCAACATTTTGAAAACCAGGTAGTTCCAAAGGGTTAACTTACTTTGTCTTACTACTGTACGGTATATTGTCCTTCACATATCTAATTTTGTTGGACAATATTTGTTGGTCAACAGTGACTCAGTTGGTCGGGCACTCACCTATGAACCCCAGGGTTGGTGGTTTGACGTCCCTGCCAATTCCTGGCCACATGTCGAAGTGTCCCTGGACAAGACACTGAAACCCAAATCCTTGGTGCCTTAATGGGGCTGTCTGTCCACAGTTCTTATGTAAACGAACATGAATGTGAGATTCATCTGGAGTTACTCCTTCATACATGCAGCACACAACAGGAGATTGTCCGTGTCATACATGTTCTCAGTTTGGTTTCAGCAACGGGTGGTCCGTGGGTAGAGCTTAAAGGAGGCACAACATAACACAAAATGTTTACTATGGAAATCAGTGTTTTGTTTACAGCACAAGAAGCAGCACCAGTTGCATGATTAAAAATGTTGCATTGTGAATATTCTGTAACTTTATTTTCCAGAAAGAAAGAAGCTGTTACAACAACAGAAATCATGGTAAATATTTCCCATATTTTCTGGTGGTTCATGGGACAAGTAGACATTATTCACACTTTGCACTAGGTAACTGGGTGGGTAATTTGCATTTAATGTCTGGACTCAGTCATTTGTGTTCTCACTTACAGCTCCTTCGGGTAATGTCTGTTCAGGGTTCCAGTGCAGGCCTGAAAATGCTCACAGATGATATTTGATGCATCTGAAACATGCCTGATATTTGATGTGGCTTCTTTCCTAGGTTGTGTTTGAGACATCATCTTCTCGTTTATACACATTGGCTCTCGTTACCAGGGCTGCTGTCCGGAGATAGCACCAAGGTTTGCCACTGAGCAACTGGAAAAAAGTTAAGAAACGGTAGAAGGCAGGAGAAGCAAAGCACTTACTTTTTCTAGGCTCATTTTAGATTGTCTGGAGGGCTTTGGTCACACATGGGAGCTTCCTATGTTGGTGCTGATTAAAAGGCACTACCACTCTCCTGCCCTCAGCAGAACAGCTGCAGGGAATAATACCAAACAGAGAAGGTTTTCTAATTGTCTGCATACCTCTAGGGCAGTGTAAGTTACTGAGTTAGCCACACACTGTTTAGTCACCATGTATGAAGGTAAAGCATTTAAAAGAAAAAAAACAAACATGAAAGATTAGTTTTTATTTTACTAATAAGTAGAAAATATACTCCAAAATTTGAACTTTTGTAGAATTATGTTCTTTTCACTCAAACTATGCATTTGTGCTGTTCTTCCTGATAAGAGTTCAGTTTAGCATCAATAGGTGGATCCTAATTCCCTTAATTGCATCCAACTTTCCCTCACTTGAGTCTTTTCCTTGTGTCTCTGTCCCTCCCACTAAAGATACATGGAGAGATGCAAGGAAAAGATGTGAGGAGAGAGGAACAGAGGAAACAGTTTTTGGCGACATGAGACATCTGTTTCTAATGATGATAGCTCAGCTGGGAATCAGATGTCGGTCGGACTTTGAAGTTTCTGTGGCCACTTTTGTTTGACTGGAGTTTGTATTTGTCTCAAAACACACTGTATAAATAATAATTAGGACACACAGTTAAAACCATCATGTGCACAATATGTTTTTTGTTATGAATATGAACATCTGCTCATTTATTAAAACATACTTTTGTATTTTTACTGTCGTAATTTGTGTCATTATTCTGACTTCAATAGACACTGGTTGTATTGTGAGCTGATGATTTTGAATGATAAACAGCTTTTTAAAATTATTTGCATTATATTTATTGACATGCTGTTTTTAAATCCATTAGTCATCAGTCCAGATTATGATTAAATAGATTTGTAAAAGTGCATTATTAGCTCAAAAAATGTAAACAAATGTAAATGATGTAATCTAAATATGTCGCTAAAATATGTATGTAGGCTTTATTTATACCCATTTTGAGACCTAAAATCCATGATCTAGATGATGGATCTGTAAACAAATAAAATAAAATCTTGGCTTCAGTATAAACCTTCAAATCATCAGAAGGTTTTTAATAAAGAGGTGTCAGTCTGGGAAAAGAGTTCTGCGAAGGATCATCTCGTGTGTCCTCTCTTATCTCTCCCCAAACATTGTTCCTTGCTCCTCAGACTGAAGTAAGAGGCATCTCGATGTTCTTCAAGAGGTGGAACAACTTCTGGGGCAACTGATGATCGAGGACATCAGTTAAGGGAATTGGGATGTACCCAATGATGAGATAGATGAAAAGTCAAATGAAATGAAAAGGATCACCAAAGTCAGTAGTCGTCATCCTGTAGGGACTGTGCCAAATTCTGAATCAGCCTTATTCACCAAGTAGGCTAACACATACAAGGAATTTGCTTCTGGTCTTTTTTATGGCTCTTCTAGGACACTTCAGACATTGACAATATTGCTATTTCTAGTGCTCCTCAGCTACTGCAGTTAGAAATCATATATTAGAGCTACATTATTTGTGGATTAATTGAGTAAATTCATGCTGTTTGTACATTAATTGTTTTCATAGATAAGGGCACACACTGGCTGGTGATCAGTGGTGTTAATTCTCAAATGCTGAACTGTAAATACTTAATACAATCATAATTAATTAGTACAAATATATTAAGCTGTCACAGATGTCACATCTTTTTGTGTAAGTATTATCTACTTTAAGCTTCATCAGTGACTGCACAGTAGAGTTTGGCATCACCTGTTTTGATGTAAACCAAAGTAATGAACACTTTTGGCTGCAACGGTCAGGGATCAATGATCTCTAGATAGATCATCTGCCGATGTCCAAACACACCAGTGCACACATTAGACCGTCATAATTATACCAGTAGGAAATCAACCCTGAGCTGAGGGAAATCAGGGTTTTAATTTAATTAAAGACAAGACTGCACACAGAGGATTGCAGTGTGTAAGTCTTTAGGTTTTACAAGCTGGTGGCCCTGGCTTGGCAGCTCTCTGGAGGAAAATTAAACACTGACTGCTCTACAAAACATTGAAATCTATGGGCTGTGCCACATAGTAGCGTTACAGTGTCATCATTTGTGAGCAGTATAGTGTTCAATGACAAACCAACTTATCAGATGAACATAATCAGCATTTGGAGTAAGAGCTGTATTCCCCTACATTTATCTTCCTTCAGAATTTCAACCACATGGGCAAGGTTCAGACTGACTGACTGACTGACTGACTCAGAATAGCTCTTCTGACAGATGGTAGGCCTTAGACCTGCTGTGAACAGAAACAATCATTATATCCCTGTGAAAAAAAGTCAAATTTAAATCTTTTTGCTCTCTTCCTCCTGCTGTGTTGCAGTCAGACAGAAATGCATTAAACACATTTACAAACGCACACGCAGGAAGCAAAACTTACTGTTGTGTTAGTGGATTGTGGATTGATTGTTTCACACTCGTTAAAAAGGTTAAAGGTGTTTTTTCTGTTGTGTATATCAAAGCTCTGATGAGGGCCATTGCATCAACATTATTTAAATAATAATAAATAGTAATGCGTTTTATTTATAAGTGCCTTTAAAAACACCAAAGAACACTTTACATAGCAATGAATAAGATAAAAAAAATTTATTAAAAACACTGGAAAGGACAATAACATTTGGTAAACAATCTTCTTCTTCAGCTGCTCCCTTTAGGGGTCGCCACAGCGGATCATCTGCCTCCATCTCACCCTATCCCCAGAATCCTGCTCTGTTACACCAACCGTCTGCATGTCCTCCTTCACTACATCCATGAACCTCCTCTGAGGTCTTCCTGAGGCATCCTTTGTCTAATATATTCACTGTCCCTCCTCTGCACATGTCCAAACCATCTCAGCCTTGTCTCTCTAACTTTCTCTCTAAACTACTCAACATGAGCTGTCCCACTGATGTCCTCATTTCTAATTCTGTCCTTCCTGATCACTCCCAATGAAAATCTTAGCATCTTCAGCTCTGCCACCTCCAGCTTTGCCTCCTTTTTCTTTGTTGGTTCCACCGTCTCTGAACCATACATCATAGCAGGTCTCACTACCACTTCCCTTTAACTCTTGCTGCTATACTTCTGTCACACATCACCCCTGACACTTGTGTCCACCCACTCCACCCTGCCTGCATTCTCGTCTTCATCTCTCCTGTGCTCTGTTGGTTACTTTTTATAGTTGACCTATGTATTTAAATTCTCTACCTTCACTAGCTTTACTCCTTGCATGTTCACCTTTCCACCTGTCTCCCTCTCATTCACACACATGTATTCTGTTTTGCTTCTACATTCTGTAAACATAAAAAAATTGTGTAAAACAGATGTGTCTTGAGATGTGATTTAAAAGTGCTAAGAGAGTCAGTCTTACATCCTCACTATCTGAAGGTGATTATTTTGCCTTGTTACAGCCACGCTCAGCTCAAAAGGAAAGAGACGAACCACAACCAGAAAAGAAAAGATCAGCACAACGCAAACTACTCAAAGCACAATACTCAATACACAGAATACACAAGGCAAAGAAATCAATAAATTCATTCCCTAAACTAGTTACTAATTTACACTAATAACACTGAAAAAGAAAAAGAAATTAACGCAAAGACATTAAATGAGAGAGAGCGACTTCAACAGGCGGCAGCATGGCTCACGCCTGCACACTAATCAGACACTTATGTATAGCAGTGATGGTTACGTTAGTATGAGAACCTTTGTAGCTTTGTGGTGCTGTAACTTAAACAGACCTTTAACAGCAGAGTGGAACTCTGAATTTTAGAGCTCTCAGTAGACAAGCAGGCTATTGACCGTGAGCAGGAGACTCCTGAATTCTGATTACTGGCCCTTTGTGACACCTGGGGGACTGAGAGAAATGTCTTTAAACCATCATAAATATTCACAGGAACTTAATTGTGCGTGCTGAAGGACATAAAGACGCAGCAGCATCACACTTCTGGGGAATTTATGCTACAGAACAGAATACTTTGGCACCTCACTCAGACTTGACTTGTGAGAAACTCACAGGAACAGTCAGTCACAGATCTTCACACCATGAAAGATTCCCACTGTGCAGACTGCACTGTCACACTCAGCCCTGCCTTTGTGCCTCATGCTAGCAAGAGCAGCCTATGCAGTATTTTTACTGAGACGCCACCTCTCACCTTCTGCATTGTTCCTCCTTCAATGGTACCTCCCCCAGTATTTTATTGACTCTTTCACTAATTGCAGCCTACATAAACAAAGAGTGGAGGGGACTTGGCACTATCAAATGCTTAGATAATTAGTTTTGCAGGGGGCGGACTGTGCCTTTGGACATTGATCTGATGGTTTGCTGTATTGAATGGATGAGGGAGGGACTCCTATGAGGGTGACAGGTAGCCTGTCTCATGGATCACAGCCTCTCGTCAATACCACTCCAACCCTTCAGTGGTCTGCTGTGGAGCATTTCTGTGTCGCAGGAGCAAATTGATTTGGGGTAATGCAAAGGAGGAATAATGTCATTTAGCACGTTATTCCACTTTTTCTATTGCTTTTTCGTTCTCTTGCCTTTTGCTATGCTTGCGTCATGTTTTACGAAACAGCTTTTTAGTAATAACATTGCAAATACTGCACATCTGTCAGCTGATCAACTCGTGTCTTCCAGTGAAATATTCTGTAACCAGAATCTTGTATTTGCTCTGTTGCACTTCAGGTAATTTTTTCAGGTGGGAGGTGGTCCTCAAAATTATGTAACATACATCAGCAGAATCTCAATGGTTCATTTCTCCTCTGTTAAAATGGGAGGGGGTGAGTTGGGGGAAGGGTTTGCACAGTGTGGTGTGTGCTAGGTGTAGAACGAATAAATATGACAATGATGGGAGTGTTAGGGTGCAGGTGCACTGAGAGCAGGGGGTGACCTTGGCCATGGTGGCAACTGCAGAGAGGAGCCAGCCATCTGTCTTGGGCCATGAGGATGTGACCGAGCATCATTGTTTAGTCAGACAGGGTGCACTGGGGTTACTTGGAGGGCTAAACCAGTGACCTCAGCTTTATTAAGACTGATCATAAAGAAAAGGGATAGAATGAAGATGTAGATTAAAAGTGTACAATAAATTATGTCCTACATTTTTTAAAAATGTTCAAATGAGCAGTTATCTACTCTATTATCTTGAGAGAGTGTAGTATATGAGATATAAGAACTGCTGGGTTCACCTCAGTGGCCTCTCTCTATTCAGAATTGTTTTTTATACCAATGAAATAGCTTTTGCCATAATTATGTCATTTTAATGTTGCACCCTATAACCCTTCTACCAGTTTGTGAAGCATTTTATTGAATGCACTCAGAAGAGAAAAGTGACTTGAACATAATTTGCTCAGTTGAAAATGGGCTTTTTTGGAGGCGACCATGGCTCACTTGGTAAGGCAGTCGTCTATAAACCCTGGGACTGGTGGTTTGACTCCCGGTTCACCCGATTCCTGACCACATGTCGAAGTGTATTATTATTATTATTATTATTATTATTATTATTATTATTATTATTATTATTACTGTTATTGTTGTTGTATTATTCTTTCATCCAGTTCACCAATTGTAATTGTATTTTTTGTATTCATTCACTCCACTGTTCTGGCCAGGTATTGAATAATAGTGGAAGCACTTCCTGCTATGGCCAGTGGAGGTTCCAAAGTTGCAGGTAAAATGATATTGGATAAACTAGATGTGCACTTTTCAGCTATGCTGGCTGATTTGTGAGCACACACTGCTTGAAGGTAAATGCTAAGGTCACTATACTGATATGTTCACAGTGACAATAATAAGATGCTGATGTCTGTTATAGAATGTACCAGTAGATGTGGAGATTTTTCACTGGATAAGTAGAAATTTGACCTGCTGGTGGCACTAGAAGAAAAGTCATGTAAATCTGTATATTAATGTTGAAATCCATCCACTCTTTACCAAAGTGATGGACTGGCCAACCAACACTGCCCTTAATGAAGTCTTCCTGCTTCATCTGTGACTTCTACTGACACAGAAAGGAAAGAATATTGTTGCAAGGTCTTATAGAGATATTGCATTTTTTGACAGTTTTTCTGACCAATTCTTTTCCTCTGGTCTCCAGGGAGGGGCCCTGGACAAAATGGGGTGCTTGTACCAGACAAAAGACCTTTGATGAAGCTGTCAGTCTGACAGGGACATTGCAGACATGCAATCAAAGTGTTAAATGATGTCTGTCCTTTTAGTTTAATCATAGTCCCATAGCTCAAGTTTTACTCAGCAGTTTCAATCACTGTCCCAGTTTCTTTTCACACATGGCTTGACCCTGTCGGTTTGCCCCTCTCATATTCTTCACTCTAATGATCTAATGACTTCTCACCTCATGCTCATTAGTCACCTTTGTAAGCAATAATACAAATTCACAAGGATATGGCCACATAAATTAGTAGTTTCTTTCAGAATGCTGTCACATAAAGCCAGCTTAATCTATGTGAATATGATCATAGTGCAACAGTTGAATGCTGTATTTCAGCCATTTTAAGCATGATTAGTTAAAAGGAAAACAAAGATATGTTATAATGTGTTAATCACTGTCAACTTCAAAGGGTGAGCTTTCAGCCTCCAGCTGGACTGCAGACAATTTTGCAAATAGCAAATATTCAAGCAATCAGAGGTTATTGTGGAGCCGTAGTCTGTCTGTCTACTAAGCAGCTAAAGGTTGACAGGGTGTATTGTAGCAAGCTTATGAAAGTCACCATAAAATGGGGTTTACAGCTTTACTCTGTTTGCAGTGTAATGACATCAAATGCTACAATGCCAGCACACACACCAGCACTATATGACAACAGAAGAGAGGAACTCTGAGCAAGTCTGCCTTGCTGATATGACTAAGCCTGGCTCATTCCTGTCATTTCTTCTTTTTTACAGGCAAACTTTGAGGTTAATTGGTGCTGTGAGTCCATTTAAATCAGAGCATTCACTGTTGAGTTTTCAATGATGTGGCCGTTTTTTGACCCCTAGCACGGATTTTTTAAAAAATCCATCCTTTTCTGAAAGTTTTTATTTTCAACACATCATAATTAATTTGTATTAGGAAGTTAGGCTCTGTCCAAAAATGGAGGTATTAGAGTACAGGCTAGGTTATACCTTTGCATCTAAATGTACAGTAGACAGTTAAATTCAGCACTTGGGTGTAGTGTGCAGCATTCAGTTAAACTACTGTATTATTACTACATTTAGGCCATTTTTTCTGTTTGAGCATTGCTTCTCTAAAAGGTGCAAGATGAAAAATGTTTTACTTGTTGAGATAAGCACAGATGTCAGGTGTTGCAAAACTAACAAATACATTTTTTGTTTTAGTTGCAGTCATACAATACAACATTCAAATTTGTTTAAAGAAAATATAACATTCCTTGCAATTTTGCCCATGAGGTATTGTTTTGTTTAGGACAGGTTTAGGTCTCAGGGATATCCCCAGGGTAGCTTTTCTGTAGTTCAACATCTTCCAGTGTGCCATAATTGGTAGATTACAATACTATGCTATCAAAGTAGGTCCCTCAGCACTGGTTAAATCCATATAAGTCTCTATAATATAGGGCTTGTTCATTTGTTAGTAGAGAACTGCAGTGATTGTTTGATTTAGGTGCTTGGTTTGGTTCATCTGCCCAAAATCATTTGAAAGAGTCATGATGATGGATAAAAAAACAATTAAACGGAGAATGCCCTGTTTACTCTATCTACTGCATAATATTTTACTGTTGCCATGTGCTATGTGTTTAGATTTGGGTTTAACCTCAACTGGAATGTGTATCCTTACAGGTGTGTGGAACTGCACTGATTTCTCTAAGCTGACATGGCTTTGAAATAGTTAATTTCATGGTTGGCACAGAGCACCATCCCCCTCTCTACTGAGTAGGGGTTAAGCCCGTATAAATGCATAGGTTTATACCTTTGACATTCTCCTGCTGCTCAGTCCGGTATGTGTGAAATGGTGTGTGGTGAATCCCAATTCTTATTCCTTTAGCATGGCTAGCACCCCTTTTGATTTCTTAGGCTCCATTACTCTTCAATCTGAACCATGCTTAAAGGCAAAATGTATGTTGAAGGCTGCCACCACATCCAAGAAAATGATACTTACTGTGTTTATGTTGGAGTACACAGTGCCTTCAGTAAATGAAATGAAATATGGTGTTTCACTTTTAACCAAGAAAAAGCTATAAAATAATCGATTTTATCTGAAAAGTTTGATTATAGGAAGGAGAAGACAAAACACCTCTACATAGTTGCATGGTCTTCATTGGACAGTTTTATGACTTTTATTGAAATTTATGACTGCATGTCCTACCACACAGCAAACCATGACAAGTAGCTGGCACAAAGTGAAGCACACTGTTGCTATCAAATTAAATCTAAAGTTTCCCATCCGTGACCCTCATGGGCAGTTCACAGATGGAGATCCATCCAAAACACACTGTGTCCTCTGACCGTAATCTTGACTCTTGACCAGGGTCATTGAACTTGACAGGATCACAACCTTGTAGAAGATGGAACACGGGAGACATAAGGTTCATGCTGACCCTGGCTTTTAGTACAAGTGATTTTTATATGCACTTCCATCTGACACTGACAGATAATGACTTCTTTTTCCTCTCTCCTGAGAGACAAGGACAATAACAAGATAGTGAGGCTCGTCTTTGAGCTAGCAGTCATCCTTGCTGTCCTTATAAATTTAAAAAAATGTGATGAAGAACTGATAGATGCAACAAAATAAACCCTATATACAGAATTGGACTTCCTCTATCACGTTCCTTGTGTTCAGATAAAAATAACATTTGTAATGTGGTGATGCCAAACACTGGCAATACTGGCAAACAGAGACTGAGCACAATATGAAACAGATGCTACCACAGATGGAGGATAAACAGGCATATACATTTCTGTTAGAAAGCAGAACTGTCACTGGCAGCAGTAAGAGATTATTACATTTGTGGTGAAGTAGAGACTCAGCCTGTTGTCTTGTGGGTTTCATGGGATTCTCTACATCTGTCTTGCTTTAAAAAAATAGAAAATTGTCAACACAACCTCTCATGTACCCAATAAGACGGAAATTCATTATGTCCTTTGATTTATTCTTGCTGAATCTTATCTGAGGGCGGCATGTTGGTGTAGGACCCGGGTTTGATCGCCGGCTCGGTCGGGTATCTTTCTGTGTGGAGTTTGCATGTTCTCCATGTGTCTGCGTGGGTTCTTTCTGGGTACTCTGGCTTCCTCCCACCATCCAAAGACATGCATGTCCAGTTAATTGGTGACACTAAATTGTCCGTAGGTGTGAATGTGAGCGTGCATGGTTGTTTGTCTCTGTGTCGGCCCTGCGATGGATTGGCGACCCTTCCAGGGTGTACCCCACCTCTCGCCCAATGACAGCTGGGATATGCTCCAGCACCCCCCGTGACCCTTACGAGGACAAGCGGTTAGGAAATGGATGGATGGATGGAATCTTATCTGAATCTGCATATGGGAATCAGCTGTGGTAAAGTGTTACTCTCCGCTAGATCAGGGGTAGCTAACCTTGGTCCTCGAGGGCTACTATCCTGATTGTTTTCCAACCATCCCTGCAGTTACAGCTTCTGATTGGCTGAACACACCTGATACAGGTAATGAGTAGAGGGTAGGGCAGGGATAGCTGGAAAACAATCAGGATAGTAGCCCTTGAGGACCAGGGGTTGGCAACCCCTGCACTAGAGTATCTTGCTGTTATGCATTATACTTAAGCATTATTTACAAAAAATAAGATATAAAGGTAATAATAGTTAAATAGCATTCTGTTATTCTGTATACAAGGGCTTAATGCTAAATTGCATTATTGTGTTGTAATTGACATGCTAATGTAGTCCATGGTAGTCAATGATGTGAAAGGTCAAATCCTGTTATCATTTTATTAATTTAAGGTTCATGTCAAATCGATCTAAAACACATTTTTTGTCATTTGCTTATTTTGTAGTGCTGTGGAAAATGTATTTTGTTTCCCCAAAAAAATCCAAGGCTCATCTCACATTTGCCAAAAAATCATCTTGATTATCTCCAAGGCTTTTGTGTGCGTCCCACTACTCTGGCATAAAACTGACTCAGCATTTTATAAAAGAACGTGGTGGTAGTGTGATGGTCTGGAGATGCTTTACGGCTACAGGACCTGGATGACTTGCCATAATTAATGGAGCCTTGAATTCTGCTCTCTACTTGAAAGTCCTGAAGAAGAATGTCCGGCCATCAGCTTGTGATCAAAAACAAAACACACACACACACACACACACACACACACACACACACATACACACACACAGCAAATCCACCTCTGAATGGCTCAAAAAACTAAATTATGGTTTTGGAGTGGCCTAGTCAGGAGTTTGGACTTCGGAAATCGAATTGAGATGCTGTGGCATGACCTTAAACAGGCCATTCATGCTTGAAATGTGGCTTAATTAAAACAATTCTGCAAAGAAAAATGGGCCAAAAGTCCTCTACTGCGACGTGAAAGACTCACTGTCAATTATCACAAATGCTTAATTGCAGTTGTTGCCAACAAAGGTGGTACAATCAAGGTTTCATAGGCAACTACTTTTTCACATAGGGCCAGGCAGGTAAATGGAATCACCATTTAAAAACTGCATTTTCTGTTTACTCTGGTTATCTTTATGTAAATATAAAAATTTGTTTGACAATATGAATAATTTAAGTGTGACAAATATGCAAAAAAAAAGAAAAGAAAGAAAAATCAGGAAGGGGGCAAATACTTTTTCAAAAGACTATATTGTCATGATTTGTGTCTAAGTGAGAAACCCAGAAGAGATTTGTGCACCTTAAACACCCTCCTCCTCCTCACATTTTTTTTATATGGAGGGGGTTTTGATTCATTGCCAGTACAAATATGAGATTACAGTAACTGTCATCTTGTCTTTGCAGCTTTTTTTGAGTGTTTATATTTTGGCCACTTCTGTGTAGATGGGAAGGTGTGTGCAGTAGGTGAGACACGCTCTGGAGCTGTCAACTATTGAGAAAACCTGAGAGATCACAGGCAATGATTTAGGCCGGACACCCACAGTTTTCAGCATTATGTGTTATGACATGCAATCACAGACTTTACGTTGTTGCTACTCTGTTTTTAGCACTGCCCTCCACATCTCGCCTTGTAATCCCATGTCTTCATAGTATATGTGAAGCTTTTTAAAGCCTTTTGGATCGTGCTACGATACACTGGTTTACATGCCATTTGTATGGCAGCTGTTGGATGTGTGATGGCATAAAAGATCCCAGAGGTTCCAGATGTTTATTGTTACAGTGAAACCCAGAGGCAGCACACAGAAATTTTAACTGCTGGTAATCATAGCCATTGTTTTCTATACACCCCAACAGGAAACACAATCTGCATACTGCATTTAAATGTCTGGATAGTGTGTAAAAACTATACTCAAAAATGTTTCTGACTCACGTCTTGACCAATTTGGTTTGTCACATGCAAAAATTTTCTAGGCTCTGGAGTGAATTGTCCAAGCGCCCTGCTTTTAAGACCACTGTAGTTGTGGATGTACATGATTGGGAAAAAAAGCTTCTATAGGTCTGCGTTGGATAGTCTGTAACTTACTTTTATAGGTAGTGCCAGTCATCTCCTCCTCACTCATTATAGAGCTAAGCTTTTGCTCAGTCTGTACACAATCTGAAACCTCTGTTCTTCTCTCATCCGCTGACTCACTCTGCACATACAGTAGCAAACCACTCGGCCCATGAGGGACACATACAGTATGAAGAACAGGTAAACAGTGCTGCTGAAAGACATGGAGATGACAGGTACACCAGGAGAACATTTTTGCTTTTTTTAAGCAAGGGGCAACACTCAGGGGTCACAAACACCCACACACACAAGTATTTTAGTGTGCAGACAAATATTTTCGTGTAGGTATTTGTAACACATATACACAGACAGAGATAGAGAGAGACAGAGACAGAGTGCACAAGAGCATATTTTCTGTTTTCCATGCCCTGGGCGTTAGACATACCAGGAGTGACAGAAATCTTGCCAAGTGGGATAAGATCATAAAATTGCAAGGCACTCTCCTCTCATTTTCAACTAAATGGATAAAATGGTGTCAGCATGTTACTGCGAGCCCCTTAGGATCTGAAATACTGGCAGAACTATAAACTAAAGCAGTTACTCCATCACAAGGCACTGAATGCTTTTCCATCGAGAAATAGATTTCGATTGAAATGATTTAACAATTGCAAAAATACAAAATGCTACAAAATAATGATATAACCTTATACTAGTTACTAATTTTAACCAGATATTACAACATCAACATGTATAAATACTGTGCAGTCACATATAGTGCATGTAAAAGTATTCATGTCCCTTGGGAATGTCTACCTACTTTGAATTTTTTTGAATCATGGTTGGTTTAATTTGACTTTTGTTTCACCAATCAACAGTGACTGTAAAGTGACATACCCTCACATCACTTGTGCAGCCAACTGGTTTTAGAAGCCACACCATTAATTAGATGGAAACAACCTGTATGCAGTAAATGTGTTTCGAGTGATTGTGGTTTTGTGTGAGTTCACACGTATCTGCAAGGTCCACTTACTGGTGAATCAATATCTTGGCCAAAACAACACCATAAACAAAATGGAACACTGTAAGCAACAGTAAGAATATGCACAATAATGTATTTTCTGTCTATATTGAATGAATTTAGAAAACTGAGAAGGGATCCCTTTTCCAGCATAGACATGTGTAGACATTTTGTGTGTACAGAATAGAACATATAGTAGATTTACGGTATGATGACAGACATGATGACAAAATTATACATTATCACCTGGGAGAACATTGAGGAACATCCAGGTGCTGCCAGCAGATAGGACCCGGGCCATGTTACCTCTTCTCACCATGAAGACCTGAAAAACTGCACAATAGAGGCAAAAGCTAAGCATACCATTAACAATTACAATATAGGGGAAAAGAACAAACACACAGAGGGAGAGAGAGACAAGGATGACATGAACACAAGGGATGGAGGGAGGGACAAGGAGGAGGCAGGGACTCCTTCTGGAGGACAAAGATCTAGATCCAAGACATCTGGAATGATGCACTGACAGCCAGGGGAGAGAGAGACCCCAGCATGGCTGATGGTCCAACACAGCAAGTGAAAGAGAAGACAGAGAGAGAGGAAGAAAAGAGTGAGACAGACACACAGCATAAGGGAATAAACAAACAGGGTTGGTCAGTAGCAGTGGTTTTCAAAATATCTATAATATTATTATCATACTGTATGTAAGAGAGGGTAATTAAAGTGAAATTACAGAAAAGGTGTCGCATATTATGTTACGTTCAATCTAGTCCATGTTCCATGAGCATTGGCAACTCAATGCAATCCCCCATTAAGCATTTATTTAATTGTGCTTTGTGAAAAAAACACATATGGTCCCCAAGGTTCTTTTCAAATTTCAGAACACAATTGCCAACTACTACAACAAGAGCTTTTAGAAGTTAAAACCTTGATTTTAAGAAAGTTAATCAACAATTTAGTTTTTAACATCTGAAAAACAACAACTCCCCTGAAATAAACATGAAACTTAAAAAAGGGCTATTTTTGAAAAATGATTTATATAGAAGTCATTTAAAGGGGTTGTTGAAAGTCCAGGATTCACTTAAGTTCAGTGGCTCCAGTCATCAGGCTTCCTTTCTGCCCTGTCTGAGATTTGTAATATGTTTTCAGAAATCAATTGCTAATATGTGTAATGTGTTTGGATATAAATCACAGATTTTACTTTACCCAGACTACAATTTAATTCAAACTCCTCTTATAGCCTATTCAACAGTGGCGGGCCATCAATAGGGGGCGCTCCGGTGCCTACACCCCTGGCTCACATGAAGAAGACGATAGGAATCATAAAATAGTTTTAGAAAAACATTAAAATTTAAATAAACGATCTATAATTATACAGACTGTGAGTACTGTGTATAATCTGCATTCAAGTGAAGTTTAAAAATGTTCTCTCACTCATTTACCGTGACTGAACGGTCGTGTGATGTATTTCCTGTTCCTTTGGGGCGCAAAAATCTTTACCATAGACCTACTGGTGCATGCGCACTGGAACCCCCTCCAGTATAGAAGAACCTTGGGGCACAAGACCGACGTTACAGCTTCAGACCAGGAAATTCAACCGTGGCAGTTGTTAGCTAGATAATCAGCTAGCTGGAGTTGTTATCATGGAGAAAACTAATTCAGTTTCGTCCCTAAAAAGTGAACTGTTTCATAGAAGAACACCACAAGAAAAACTTTGCCTTAAAGAGCTTGGACCAGCCGGATATCACAATCAAGCAACAGACACAGGACAGAGGGAGAAATTATACTCAGACTTTCTCCAGAACATGGTCTGAGAAGAAGTCCTGGCTAACTGTCTGTCCTGAGACCGGAGCTTTGGTTTGTTTCTCCTGCCTCCTCTGACAGGTAATACAGATTTAATACATTTTCCTGATAAAGTGAGAAAACATGAACAGACTAGCAGCTAAATGATAAATG
>JAUBNQ010000004.1:10575715-10596629 GCA_032353495.1 Ctenopoma kingsleyae | reverse complement strand
ACACTTGTAGACACAGTGTTAGGGCAGAGACATGCCAAGCTAACATCAAAGAACTAGTGGTGACAAAGGCAAACTGTTGCATTGCTTCATGTCACCTTTTTCTGGGTCAAAAAGTATTATTTGAACACATTGTAAAGACCAGTGGCCAACTAGCATGTACATTCTACACCTGCGTGATACATAAACAGCATGTGGCGGTAGTCTGTAAAGCAGGCTGGGGATATACAAACTCAATACAATAGTTGAAAAAAAACAGTTTGTCACACCTTTCACTTTGAGAGACCCCATTTAGACCATTTTTGTGAATGTGTATAGGTCTGTCCCAAATGAATGTGACGTACTCATTCTAAAAAACATTTTCTTGGTAGTGAGAATGGTGGGCAAAATGGTTAAATTATGCCACATTCCTGAAAGAACTTAAATGCTCAAACAAGAAAAAAATACTTTTAATGTTTTGATTAATTATTGATTGCTGTAGAACCCCACCCCAAGTGCTCCATCTCTGACATAAAGGCGAAATAGCGCTCGGTCAGTGGCACACCCCTGTCCCCTGTGGGATTCTGCTGTTACACTATTTATCATCTCTCATTGAGAGGTGATGAGGGGAATGGATTCACCTACAAGAGTCTCCAGCGGTAGCTCCCTTGACAACCTGCCTGCCCTACTGTCACCTCTGCAGTGTCCCAGGGGAACTTTCAATTAAATAGTCTGAATGTTTGGGACATTTTAATCCCCCTTCCACCTCGTTTATCTCTGCACCCATGCCTCTGGAGCCCAGACAGTGGAAGAGTGCATCCATGGATAAAACCATCGCTCTGTTCAGTGTGTGCTTGTCTTCTATATGGAGATTAGAGGCGCAGTGTGTATGGGATTAGCCTTCTTATGCCTATTTAGAAGTCATCCAGTGAGAGAGTGTTACTAGATTTGGCTTTGACACCACCTTTATTGTATGTTTTTGTTTGTACAAAAATTATTGTGCTGGTGAGACTGGGTAAACCTTACATTTCACTTTATAAAAAAGAAGGTCCTACCTGGGGTCATTAATGTTTTTTTTTTATATGCTCCTTTCAACTTACACAATGACTGCAACATCCAGTTAACAGTGTCAAAATAGTACAGTGTAACAGTAGCTATGTTTTAAACTAAGATGAAGATGCACTATTTTTATGCTATTTGTTATCACAGTAACAGCTGCCATCAATTTTTCAGCTGTGTGATGTCAAAATATGGCAGTAGAAGAGGATACAGTAACACACCTTACTTTTGTACTACCTACATAATAAAAGATATTATCTTACATTTGGGGTGACAGGGTGCAGTAAGCAGGGCAGTCTGCAATTGTCTGTGAACCCCAAGGTTGGTGGTTTGCTTCCTGGTCCCTCCCCAGTTCCTGGCCACATGTCGAATTGTGTCCCTGGAGAAGACACTGAACCCTGAACCCTTGGCGCCGAAGGGGGCAGCCTGTCCACAAAGAATTTCCCCAAGGGCATCAATAAAATATCAATTATTATTATAAAACCAGGTCATTGTGGAGAGATATTAGGGCAGCATTCAGGGTTATTTGATAACAATAAAATTATTTACTGCTCTATATTATATACAGTATATTAAGTTTAATCTAGTTGTGCAGAATTCATATGTTATATTTTATCTGGACAGTCCTCGACAAACAAGAGTGGAAGTGTCACACTTTTAAATGGAATATTGTGTTAAGCATAGGTCACATCAGTGGTTAAACACAGTTTGATTAAAAAATGTTGTATTTTGTTGTCTATTATGCAGTTATTGATTGATATTGTTGCAGACTATCAGTAAAGTAAGTTGTTTATAGCACACACCTATTTAATTTTCAGATGTGCCACATTTTTCATGTCATATGTTTCATGTATTTGTACAGAGGCATAAAACCCACCTGGTGTTTAACTGGTACAAATTTCTGCACCCAAATTAAAAAAACTGATGTCACACAACAATAATACAAAAACAGGAATGCTTTACTCTGTACATGGTATTAATAACCTTGCACCATGGCACAAATAAAGGCATCATCTTGATCTAATTAGTTATTTATGTTACAAGTGGAAATATAACAAATGAAAACTGGTGTTGAATATGCCTTTGCAAACAATTAAAACCTATTACTTTAGCCAAAAAGAAAGAAAAAAAAAACTAATACAACCCCTTTTTGACCCTATCTCCCCACCTAATAATTTTTGAAGAGTCGTTTAGAATTAAGCGTTAGCTCAATGAAACTCTGCATTTGTCTCTAACTGTGGAACATAACAAGATGAAAGTACAATTTCAGTCATACTTAAATTGGTTGTGAATGTCAAAATAACTGGATCAAGGTATGATTTTAACTTTCAGTTGTCCGTGTTCTATCTTCATGCCAAATACTCTCAGAGAGCTAGTTGAACTTTTGTGAGCAAAGAATTCATGTGGTAGATATTCTGTGTCTCTCCACTTGACTGCACCAGAAAAACTAATTGTACATGCAACTTTAGTAAATCACTTTGAGAGAGTTTTAGATCCTGTTTCAGACCTCTTCTAAGGGTCATTAAATATTCATGTTAAGATTGACGTGTTTGTGTGAGAGAGAAAATTGATGTGACGACCTTTAACAATCAAATGAATAGGTCTGCCATAGCGCTCTTTTTAAAATGTGTGTTAAGCTTGTCTTCGGGTCTCATATAATTGACTTTGTGGTACATACAGTACATGGGCTTTGCATAGCCAGTAAGAGATAATCTTTGGCCTGAGATTTGCAGAGAAACAGCTTGTTAATGGTCAATTGATTAGAGCTTAATGGGAGTATTGATTGAGGTGATCTTGAATGTAAATTTTTCATCCAGCGTTTTCAAGCCAAACAGAATAATGCAGGTCATATGTTAAATGTCCATCATTAGTGCTTCGTCAACTGACGACGAAAACATGTGGAGATTAGGGTTGAAGGAAATTAACCTGAATAGTGTTCTCACTAATCGCTTCTTTTTAACACTATCACCACATTTTTGTGTAATTCTTAATAAAAATTATGTGTATCCTAGTCTTTCCCAGTCCAATAAGGGACACCCATTTTCTCTGCTCTTTTTATGCATGATGTGTAAATCAATACTTAATGTACTGCTTATGTTTTGTGCATTTGCACTTTCCAATTTAGTCTAAGGCTCTCTTCATTAGCGTGAGCTATACCTGGAAGAGTATTTTTAAAAATATGATCAGCTGCAGCATGTAAAATAATTAAATTTATGCAGGTCACACACATCACTGTGGGGCCACTTTAATATATTTAGTACCCTTTAGGTGAAAAGAACATAAGCATACACAGTAGGTGATTTTGTACTGCACTTTGTGACACCTCTTTAAGGGTATTATAGTTTTGTAATTTTTTGTTTCATTCTGTCTCTTTACATACATGCATACAGTATTGTCCATCAGTCTGTATGTCACACGGGGAACCATCTAAAGACAATCAACTTGTCTTTGGTAAAGGATGAAAGTGCCTGGGAGCCAGACGGATTCATTACTCATCAGAGACTGTTAGGGAAATTTAGGAGCTTAATTTTGTCATTCCAGGCGGTTGATACAGCCAGCGATTCAGCATTGTTATACCAGAGACTGATGTCTGCACTATAACTGATGTGCAGACGGTCAGCAATTCTTCAAGGAGAGGGATGGTCTCTCCTGCTGGAGTTAATGATATCATGCTGGTGGTTCATCAGACTTTAGTTTCGTACTACCCTTGGTTATATTGTCAGAATAAAAGTGGTTCCTAGGGTATACAAAACTAATGCTGAAATAATTAGTTGACTATTGATTTACAGAAAATTATTATTAAATCTGATAATCTATTAATATTAGTTCTTTATCAAGTAAAAATGTATTTGCATTTGCAAAATGCATGTATTTGCTAATTGCAGTTTATTACATGACAAAGTTCTGTTGCATTTATCTGTTCTGTCTCTTCATCTGAAAAAAAAAAAAACAAGCAATTTGAATACATTTCATTGAGATCTGGCATTTTATATTTTATATTACCATAGTACAGTATAGTGCTTAATTGATTAATCAAACATAACTAAATGATTCAACAATAATGAAAATAAATGTTAATATAACTCAATTAAATAACTGTTAGGTGCAACTCTATTTAAGACTGATAAGATTCCGCATTTGCTAGTTTCAGGCAGTGGTGGGAAGTAACTATGTACATTTACTTAAGTAGTGTAATTAAGGACACCTTTAATTTTACTTTAGTTGAATATTTCAATTTTCTGCTGCTTCATACTTTGACTGCACTAGAGGAAGATATCAGAGGATAGAGGAAATATAAGTGCTTTTTCTCCACTACATTTATTGGATTATTATTGTTGTCGTTACTTTTTGGAATATGAATAATAATTTAAAAAGGGAATTAGTTGATTGCCTGTGTGAATTTCACAAGTTGACCAGTGTATAATAATCTGATTAAGGTAACTGAAATGATTCAAAGCAGTGTATGAGGTCATTACAATGTTTTACCAGCTGCAACATTAAACTGATGAACACAATAATGCATCAGTAATTATAACCCAGTAATATCATATTCATTCATATGATTTAGGCTAAAAACTGAATTTACATAATTGAATGAATTCATCTTGTGCACTGTAAAGGTAGAATTCATAGTATAAAGTTATTGTAATAAAGTGGCCACTCCCTGTATATTAACAAGTGAAAACTTAAATGAATCTCAAACTTTCCTTTTTAACTGCAAAATTATGTGACTGGACAATATGACTGTAGAAAGAAAAAAAGAAACCCTGCTGTACAAATCCATTCTGACATTGCCCAGGGCTTAAGATATGAACGTGGCTGATCTTCATATAGCTGCTCTACTTGTACCTGGATCTCCATTTTAACAGGGTAATTACTGGGCAGCTGGCTCAGTGCCCTGCATGCACCTCAGTCAGAGGTCTGCTTTGGTTCTGGATGTGCTGCAGTTTCTGCCACTAGACTAGAGACAGCTGGCTGTCGTAGTGAGCTTTCAAGAGATGTCAGAAGAATCCTTTTCTAATCCTCCGCTACCCTGCTGGGAGGCTGTTGTTGGAGAGGCATCACACATACAACATATGACACAGTTGATAAGAGGGACTCCATACAGTTCAGTCAAATTAAAAAAGGATCACTTTGGGTTATTATCTAACTGTTTGCCAGAATGTTATTACTCTCTGTGCAGTGCTTATTTTAACATCATATGGTGACGCTGAATGTGTCTGGCTGTCAGTTGGGTTTTCTCATGAACCAAATGCAGTATGTCATGAAGTGGAGAGGGTAGATACTGCTTGGATTTAATTATTTATATTCATCAAACTAGTCTGTATGAAGTGTGTCATTCAGGGGTATGAATGGAGTCAGAGCTCACAGGGATTTTTCTTGTAGACTAGAAGAAAGAAGAGACTTTCCACATCAGTTGCCATGAATCAAATTCAGACAGCAGAGAGAAACATACTGCTTCCACTGATTTGTGTTGTATAATACTACTGTGCAGTGTACTGTGAAGTGAATGTTTGTTGCCTTTCTATAACGATGTGGAGTGTCTGAAAGAAACTACACATTCCTGACCTTGTATTGTGGTTTTATTTAAATGTGTTATATTAACAGTGGGATCAGATAAGTTGTACAGTGAAAACAGTCTGGGAGCAATGTGCTAATTGCTTTGTGGTTAGATAAGCATCTTGGAACAGCTACAGACATGTGAATTATGAGCACACTCTAATTTAGCCTTTTCCTACATACTGACGCAACTTTTCACACATGAAGGTCGGACCTGGGAAATAACTGTTTTTAGCTAAACAGGCCCCAGTCTGCTGCATATATGCACATTCACCACCCACTGAGACCCACTGTACACACACATACCAAGTGGGTGGTAGAATATGACTTTCACCTGGTGAGCAGCAACATCAGTCCTTCTGGAAAAAGAAGAATGAGAGCCATCAAGATGAGAGCAATGAGTTTAATTCACTGGTGGGCTTGTGGAAAAGGCTATAACATGTTTGATACTCCCAATAATAAGAACAAAAATGCAATAAGCCTTTTATTCTGAAGTGCCAGAAGGCATTAAGGAAATCAGTCATCCTATAACTCATACAATACATGATGGAGAAAGTCTTCTGTACTTCTAGATGAAGACTGAGGTGTTCACATAAAAGTGCATAAATGTGTTGTGTAGAATTACGTCATGTGATCCCATGTCCCAAGTTTAACTTAGAAAATAGTTTTTTTTTAACTTTATTCTTTATGTTTAAAAAAGGCTATTAAAACAACAGAAAATGTATTATGCCTGTGCATAATGGAGGTGCACAGAGAGATACCTGGAGATATCAGGACAAGGAAAATGGCTTGTGTGTTCAGATTGGGTCTCAGCAGAGTCTGATTGATTTGGCTGTAACAGTGACAACGGGCCTCCCCTGTGTTTCACTCTGCATAATTTTCTGATTAATGCTGTGCATCCTAAAACCGCTCCACCACTACACAAAATCAAATTAAATCACCTGTAAACAATATGTAATTGATTGGAAATGTCAAAAAAGAGGGGGGTATCATTAATAACTTGATTGTTTAAAAAATGGGGATCAAGTGATTTCTTTTTATATATGTTTATTTGTCCCATAATGTATTTCATCATGCTGTTTGGTAGCATCGGGATGTCACATGTAAGGTATCAGTCCTGAATGTCTTTCTTCTTATAGTCCCTATTTCACTTCATCACAGATGCCTTTGTCACAGCTCCCTGCAGGCTATATTCAGATGTTTTTCATTGTTGTTGGTTGTTGTGTACCAAATCAAAAGCCACAGATCACTAAAGCATTAAATGAAAGCACTGTACTTTTCTTTCCATGTCACAGTGTATGATATGTTTTGAAATCAATACTGTAAATTATTGAAGGTGTGGGATGGGAATATGCCAAATGATATTCATTGAAGGAGATCTTGTTCCCCTGGGCAGTCAATAAAGCAGTGCATGTTCTGTCACCCCACCTCTTGGTGAGCCTATTTTGAATAGGAAACTCCTTCTTTGTCAGAGTGTACTGCCTCAGTGATTGATCTCCTTAAATCTGCCTATGCCTGCCCATCCTTGTGATAAGCTGGAATTGTGTTGTAACGCATAATACATTTGAAGCTTAAAGGCCTGTCTATTTGTTCTATTTCAAGCTCTGCAGAAGCAGGTTGTTTAATGTGTAAGTTTTTTAGTATCTGTAACTGTACTGGAGAGTAGGGGCTGATAGGAGACAGCAGATTGACAATTGACACTAACAACTACATGCAAATCCAAAATGCAGTAGTTTATAGAAGGGGCTGGATTACAAAAGTATCCTTAGGATGTCATTTTTTAATTGAAACCTTTTTTACAGTAAGCAATTCAAAGATAACAGTATTCAGCTGGTGGTAAAATTTCAATGATTGAGGCAAAGTGAGAGAATGATAGTCAGTATTGGATGCATAAAAAATGGCAGATGACAATGATGGGTGAGTATATCCTGACAGTGGTCCAAGGACAGGTGAGCCACAAATCAGTGACAGTGTTATTATTGCTGCTAATGCTGTGGTGCCACATACTACAGGACACCTACAGAGGTTTTGTATGGTCCTTGCAGACCAACAGTATATTAAGCAGGCTTTTGGTTCATAATTGTATTTCCCTTGCACAAATACAGAACTCTATATAATATTCTAATTAAACATTTATGAAAATTTACAGCAACCCTAAAGAGTTCAGCTGACTATAGCATTTTATTCCCATTTACCTTAAGTTATCATATTTTGAAACAAACATTGTCACAGTTACAGAATTACTAAATTCTAAAAAAGCATTTCTAATTTCTGATGTGGTTGTTTTAATGGGTTATGAAGAGATCAGTGTTGATAGGACTGCCTCCACCACAAAATCTGAGATGTGTGCAAATGTGGAATCATTAGCATTTGTCGCATCTGAGACATGCTACCTTCCTTCAAGCAGGTTTAGGTTTGATAAACATCCCTCAAGCTTTGCTGACCCACTATTTTTAAGAAATTATGCAAGTTAAACAAGCACTGTATAGACTCTGGGCTGTGAAGGTCCAAGTGTTCCTTTGCTGATGTGTGACAACCATTATTATTCTAGCTGTCAGCATTACACACATAAGAGAGCAGATGATGCCTCATGAGTAGTACTATCCTGATAGAGCCATCAATGTCCACATCCTTGGCCTCATTCAGTCTGTCACACCTTGTTCCACCATGCGTGTGTTCTGGTGAGTGGGAGGATTATGAATAAATTGACAGAGTGTGAGATGTTGGCGCATTTCTGCTGAAAATGGGTAATGATGCATCAGAGCCTCCATGCCTTCCCGTCTTACAATGCGCTGTCTTGTCTTTATCAGAACATTATCCTCAACTCACACTACTGTGGCTATCAACAGAGATACTTATTTACTGTCAGGCATCTTCTGAAATGTGTGATAACCATTAACAAACACACATGCTAATACCTCAGATCTTCTGAACTTTCATTCAAGATCATCCTCCTGTTGATTTCTATTTTTATGTTGTGGATATTTTTGTCTGGTGTAAATAAAAATAATTATTTTATAAAGAAGCATAAATAAATGTCTTAAACAGTCTAATTCTATTTAGCATAAAAATAAAATCCTTTGAATGTCTGTGTCCATGCTTCATTGCTTAAACTATTGCAAGAAATAGAGATACTGTATGTGTTCTAATGTGGAGTGTCATAATCTCTTTCTCCATTTGCTTTTCTTAAATCCTCATCCTTCTTGTAGCTAGATTCATTGTGTAGTCATCATCTCCCGCTGTGAACTCGACCATCAAGAGGCACTTGCCACATCCTACTATACATGTTATTTACTCTCTTATTTTTCTTCACACCCTTGGCTGCATCTCACTCCTTTTCTTCACTCTTTGTCCCCTCACATGTGAGGGAGGAGATAATTTCTTGGCTTTATTCTCCTTCCATCTTGAGTAAATCTCGGCTGACAGTTTAATAGCCGTAAGACATGTGGGTATAGAGTCTGTAGAGATAGGCTGAAATCTATACCCAGCTGACCGACAGATGAGTAATGGTAAAAGGTTGAAAAGAATGAGAAATGTGTCTGAAATGTGTGAGGTGTGTCACTCTCCTCGCCTCCAGTGAAGTTCAATTCAGGACACAGTAAAGAAAAGGTCAGGAAATCAGGTGGACCAGTTTTCATGCAACAGTCGTCCTAAAAATGTGCCATGGATGCTTGTGATTGTTTACGAAGGCTTGAGAGAGCTAGATGAAGAAGTTACAGTCTCATAACTGTGCAGTTAAAATTAACTGAAGCCAGCAGACTGTCACCTTAGAAACACAAAGACTGTAAATGGGCAAATAGCTAGCCTGGCTGTGTCCAATGGTACACTATATGCCAAGAAATAGTCAGACACATCGCCCCCCCATAAAATGGCAAATTGTTGTTTTCACACTTTTTTTTTTTAATAACACAAACAAGATAAAAAGTGTCAATTAGTAAGCTTTACAATTGTTTGTAGGTGGATTTTGTTACTTTTGCACTTCCCAAAATCTTTCAAAACTTTATAAAGCTTTAATTGTGCCAGTGAAACTAAGGACAGTTGAATAAACATAAGTGGTCATTTTGAGCCACGTTATATCAGTGAATAACATTAAGATAGAAATCCAAATCCAAATGTAATTTTAATGCACTGACACATGAGGATTGTATGGAGGATTTGCATAGTTTCTCACTCAGCATCTCACTTTGGCTCAACATGTGCTGAGTGACAGCTTTGGCTTAACATATGCATCTAATCTCATTTGTGCTGTGTGTGCACATCAGTGCAAGCTAAGGAGTGCATTCTCCACCAAACCATGGACAGCCAGCATCCAGTCCTGTTATTCACACTTTATCAATATGCTTGCATGTATGGCCATGCAGTTTGGTCATGTTTGTGTGTGTCTGCATCACAAAAAAGTGAACAAAACAAACAAAAACCTTCATGCTACTCAATGTTTGTTTTTGTCTCTTTCAGGGCATTGATCTGCAGAAATCTGTAACTAATTTAAAAGCATGTTCTCTTAAACGAGCACAACTGGAGGCCCAAATTGTTTACATAAAGAATTCCTTTTGAAGTTTACTAGCTTTTTAATTGGCTTTATTTCTTTGATCCCTTATGTAAGAATGTACAGTAAGTTTTATTGTAAGGTCAAACTACTATTACTGATTTCACTGTAGCTAAAGTTTATGTAGCTGTCTTAATTATTTCCTTTTTATTTAATAGCAGAGGTCAGTCACTACCTGTGAGTTCTGTAAGGACCATATGACATTTCTGTTTTCTTTTTTTGCTGTCTTGAATGTCTGGTGGACTCACTTGAACTGTTTATTCATTTACTGCTGGATGTTCTCTATTCTCACATGACATTAATGTGACATTTATTCATGTAAAATGAGATCCAGTGAGAAATCAAGCTCTGTTAACCCAATCTGTGACTATGTATTGTTTATAAATGAAGCATTAATCAGTCAGAAACAATCTAAAACTTTGTCAAGCGTGCAGGCTGAAAAAGGGCTCTCAGGGTGCTTCTAATCTTTTGAGCCTCTGTCTAATAATAGTACAGAAGATTTTAGTTTCACTAAGAAACAGAGGTATTTCACACTCACCAACTTGGTGCTGAAGAAAAACAAAAGCTTGAGAGAAATCGAGGCAATGATTCTGTCCTTTTTTGAGTGACTTTACTCTTATTAGTGACACAGGGTTGCTGTGCTGACACACACGCAGGCACACAAAACAGGAAAAAGTAAAAAAAAGGAGTGAGTGCACTTCTAACATAATCTGTCTATAGTGTGACTACATACACCAGAGAGCCACGTAAATGTACTAAAATGACTAAAAAGTAGATTTAATGTAATAAAGATTAGCATCAACAGTTGGCTTATGTCCAAGTATTTAGCTATGTTATTCCTCTGCTGTGTTCTTCAATCTTAATGTCAGACAGGACATTCTTAGCCCAATCTCAAACCCCCTGCTGATTTCACATGGTAAAAGCATTAGATTCAATTTGGTTTTGTAAATGATGCACTGTTATCGTGACTCTCATTCAAGGCAGGCTGGGTTTTAATTACCGTTAATTACAATTTGCATAAAGCTTTTAGCAAACGGCTCCTGAAGCGCCTGTAATAATTATAGATGTAAATGAGTGGTAAGCTGATAAAGGCGTGTGTGAGAGCGCTAAAAAAAAGGGTCTTTTAAAAAGCCATCCGATAAGTGAAGTCAAATAGAAAGGAACAAAATGAATGTGCTGCAGTTAAGGAATGTGTCACAATAGAGGAATGTCTGTTTGCTCAGATGTTGTTTACAAAGAAACGAGAAGGGGTTGTGTCGGTCACATCTCATGAAACCTAATACATGTATTTTGAAATTACAGTGCAGTAAAAAGAGGTGGGGGAGTGGTTGAAGGTGCATATGCCAAACATTCACATATATTGGACAGCGTGTGTGAGTGTTTCTGCTCAATTTTTAGTTTAAGTGAATTACTTTTATGATTGCTTTTATGTTTATAGCAAATAAATGCTCTCAACAGCTTGTATTAGTTTACATTACACTGATTCACTACATTCTCATTTTAAACTATGGTACACTGATTTTGGTATGAATATGTTGAAAAATATCTGAGCCCTCATAATTCTACGTTGGTTAAAGTCTGTATTACAACTAAACATAAATTGTTATATTGTTTGTTACATTGACAAACTCTTCTATTTATCACCTCCTACTCACCACCACCTCATTAGGCTTCATATTGTAAGTTAGTGAAACAATTCTGAGATGTCTCCATCACGTGCCAATCGGCCAGTAGCCTTCACTCATGTTTTCATTGGCCATGTGTCTATGCCAAACACAGTAGTTAAAAGGTGACACTAAATAAATCGGGCTCCACTGAGATAACCATGGCTGAAAACTCAAATCACATTTGATGGCAGTCATTAGCTTGGCTCGTTGGCCAAATACATCATGCTGTCACAATTTTGGCCCATGGAACCTATTAAATGCCATTAGTGAGGAGCATTTGAAGGCTGCAAATTACCCATGTGCAACACACGTTTCCGCGTTAGTGTTTTGAAAATGTTTGCTTTGGCGCAGATTGTGAACTACTGTATGAGCAATATATATATATACACATATATATTTTATCTTTTGTCATACACTGTGCCAGTTATGT
Source organism: Ctenopoma kingsleyae (assembly GCA_032353495.1). NCBI lineage: Eukaryota > Metazoa > Chordata > Actinopteri > Anabantiformes > Anabantidae > Ctenopoma > Ctenopoma kingsleyae. Next base: position 10,584,391 of record JAUBNQ010000004.1, on the reverse strand, counting down.
TTTGCAGGGTGTGTATACCTGTACATGGACTAGAAAATGATAATATTACAATTCAAATGAGTGCTTCCACTCAGAGCATACACTTAAAATCTCAAAGGACACGTGCTGCCATTAATTGCTTAGTTATTTTGAAATAGCAAAGAGGATTACTGCCCTACTTTTAACATAGTGCTAACAGGGCACAGCCAATGCAAGTCAATGAACTGACTTTTAAAATGCATCTCAATATCTGAATCTTAACAACAGTCTCTTACATTCATAGACACCTCTGAGATTCCTTGAGGGCATTCCCTTATTGTTATCGAATAGATTTGTGCTTGAGCCACTCTGACATGACTGATAAACAAGACAGCTGTGACAGACAGGAACCTCTGTGGAGCTAATGTTGTCCTACAACCCTGTTTGGCCCCTTGTCCCATGTCACTGTTTGTGGTCTGCATGGTGACAGCCACTGTCAGGGGAGGAGTCTGCGACCTTTGCTTAACTAATGGGTCCTTTATCATCCCCTATGCCACTAGCATGAGCCCCGTGTTTATTGCTCTTTATTTTAAATTAAATCCACAGCAGTGCCCATCAATCATGGTTGTCCATGACCTTTACTAGGGGTGGTGACTTGGCCCTGGAGAAGGCACTGTGCAGGTTTAAAGCAGCCTACCACACCAGAAGAGTCATTTTAACTATACTATACAGTAGATTTATCTAAAATGTTCAATTACCTTTGTAGCAAGTGAACAGTTGTGGTCATGATCAAAGTACATGTAAGTCCTGTAAAAATAGGTATCATTAATGTTAATTACAAAATCTTAATTAGTATAAGCTCAAATGTATGCTGGCTGGCACACTTGAAAAAAAAAACAAACAACTAAAGGCATCCTTCACAATTTCTAGCATCTTTGCCGTACAACTCATTCAGAGCAAGAGTAGTAGGGATCCCACTTTGTAAAAGTACTGAGCAAATGCCAGTTTAAAGTGAGCATGTTAACCTCAACAATATGTTTTTATTGAAAACTGAAGAGGTTACGGTTAGCCGAGCGTGGTTTGCAACAGTTTACAAATGCAAGTTGGCTATATAAAAGTATAAAGCTGGTATAAAACCTCAATGGTGGGACAAAGGTGAAGAATCATACATGCTTTCAATATGTTTTTACATTTGAGTTATATCATAAATAGTTGAGGATGCTGATCACTGCTGTACTTTGGTTTCCCTGCTGAATAAGTGAGTGCCACAGAACACTGTAGGGATTATTTTCCCCAATTCCTCTGGCACTACTGTGATAAAACAACATCAGCTATGAGGGAAGACTTCCCTAGTGGCTGATCGGATCTGCCCTCCAGGCTTTCTGATGAAAATTGAGAGTGCTTACTTACTCCTTTTGCTGTGCTTTGCTTCAATAAGACCTTAGATGATTTCTGTTATTCATCAGAACCTTTAATAGTTTGTCATGTTGTATATAGTGATCTAAAGATCAACTCACAGAAGTGAGTTTCTTTGAATCAAAGGAAACACTGAAGAGTGTCTGACAGACTGATGTAATTGGCTGTAATAGTGAGTAGTGCAGTTTATTTGTAGAGAAGGTCTGGCAGGCGCTACACAACTTTTATCAAGTTAAAAATTATCACTTTTTTCATTGTTAGATTAGCATCAATTTAATTTTTTTTAACAAATATTTAGTTTTGGGATTTTTTGGAATTGTTTTATACAGGAGAAATTTTATTTTTTATATCCTTTCCACTTGCACAATGCAAAAGCTCAGCACTCTATGAATCAGCATGCATTTATGCCACTTTTTTTTGTAAAATGGATGTCAGAGAAAAAGGACAAATTGCTTTGTACATTTGGAGTGGTTTAATGTCAGATTAGAGCTTGCAATTATACCTTTTGTGCTGCAGAAATTTCATCCATAAAGCCCACTTTACAATGCTTTTGGGGGTGGTGAAATGTCATTATGACCGTGAATGGAATATGTACAATGGAAAGCAAGACAATAATTGACAGAATTTAGTACATTTTCCCAGTCATCAGATGTGGTCTAGAGAATTCTGTTTTTAATAAAATTGCCTCAGGCTCTACTGAATGTTGCTCCTGTTCTTACTGCCCTTTGGATTGAAAAAGCAATGTAACACTAATGGAAACTGCCATCTTTGCTTCTTATGAGTTAGCAGCATGGAGATAAAGAGAACTTCTCTTAGTGCAAAACCATCTCATATGGAGAATACTGTGATGTCTGTGCAAAGTGGGTGTCCTTGCATCTAAGTATGGGTGTTCATTGGACTTTTGAACAAAGAAGCTTCTGGGCCTACTTCGCAAGGGTGGATGTTTCTGTTAATAACATTTTATAGAACCAGCAGACCAATGAGTAAACATATCCATGGCCTGTCATCTGCACCATCAGGAGCTGAAGTTATCACAAACTGTTTGTGAACAAACTAGTACTTATAAAATAAGAACAAGCAGAATTATACAAATAGCACACCCATACATACATAGATAGCAGAAGGTACAAGTTGGAAATAGGCTTTGTTATCTACTCCTAGAATGGCCACCTCCACTGCAAGCCTCCTGCTCGCCATAGATAGTTTTAAATACAAAGAGTCATAGGCTAAATGTCAGTAATGAAACAGGGTGCACCTTCCAAACATTACTCTCATCATAATGTAAATGCATTTACTGGGGGAGTATGATTAATACATGATACAGTTGGATTGCATAAGATACATCCACATGTCACATTGGGCTGTCAATAAGAGAAATCCAACAGTGAACTATAAATTACAACCTACACTGTAGATATCTACAATGTGACTCATGTTATAGTGTGACTGAATCTGGATTTATGTATACAGAACAGTGTGTCTTGTGGGCGGTCTATGGGCCCAAAATTTTGCGCCCATAGACTGCCCACCAGACTGTCATCTCAGCTTAAGGCGCAGAAATTCAACCCACTTGTGTTTTGTTTACAGTCAGTCGGAGGAGCAGTTTTTTGTCATGGAGGAAACAAATTCAGTTGTTAAAAACTGAACTGTTCCACAGAAGAACCCGACAGGAAAAGAGTAAAGATTCTGGACCTCACCAGCCGGACATCAAAATCAAATAACTTACACAAGACAGAGGGAGAAATTATACTCGGTCTTTCTCCAGAAACTGGTATGAGAAGAAGTCCTGGCTAACTGTGGTTAGCAGCCACATGAAAAATGCTAACTCAGAAAATCCTGACATTTTCTGGGGGCTGGTGGACTTTGTTGGATCCCCTTTGTTGGATTCCTTGAGCACCTGCAGACTGTTACTCTGTTTAAGGGGACATCTAAGACAGTGCAGAATGAGCTGCTTGACTGCATGTTCTCAATTGAAGGAGAGACAGGTGAAATTGACTTATATGACTTAAATAGTAAATGACTGAAAACACAGACTGTGTATTTTCACGTTAATTTAATCTTTTAAAGTAGTGTGATGCATGATAATGGTGCTTTGGTTTATACTAGTGGTGATATATGGTTAGATTGCTTCTGAAAACTGACTTGCAAAAGTGTGCCCCCTCCAAAGATAATTTCACCAGCCGCCACTGGTGTGGGGGTGTCTTTAATCAATCACCTAACATTTTTATTGACTCAGATTAATCCACAAAGGGACTAAAAATGTTCCCAAGTCATCGGTTTCACTCTTGTTCTTGTCCAGCATTTTGTTCCTAATGACTCTGATAATTTTTTATAATTTTCTTTCGTTGTCCTCCGTCCATCTGTCTGTATGTCCATTTTAATGTCTGCCCATCTCAATCCATTCTCATAAATAAGGCTGCACCTGATGATTATTTTGGTAGTCGACTAATCTTTCAATTTTTTTTCGATTAGTCACGATTATTTCATGCCTGACTATAGGCTCGTTCGAGATGAGCAAGTTCGTGTGCAGATTTGATCACTGGTGATTGACATGCAGTGCATGCCGGTTAGTTTTATGTCCCACTTGATGCCAACTTGCTCTGACATCATGTAGGCAACGATAACCTCGCGAGATCAAGGCGGCCGCAGATTTTGGAGCAAGGCGCTGCAGCTGTTCTCAAACGGCTGCAGAACCTCAGGTCATGACAGGAAACACCTGCTCTCACTTGATCTAAGATCTGATTGGTTCAGGTGTTGGATCCACAAGAGGACGTTTAGTAGAAACGTTTCCTCTTTTATGTACTTTGAAATATTTTGATTAATTAGAGTTTTCACTGTGAAGATCAATTCTTTTACATAATAAATACTGTGATTGATCAGAAAAATATGATTGTATCTTAAACTAGACTTTTAAGTCACAGATTACTTTCAGATCACTAAAATAACATCTGCACAGATGTTTCAGTCCTGACAGTCTAAATTTACAGTCTATGTGACAGATCAATAATTGAATGTCTGATTAATGTTTGCATTTATAGTTTAATCAGCAAACTGACATGATAACAGCGTTTCATCACAATTTTACCTCATTTCAACCTTCATATGAATCATATGAGTCATATGAAGGTTAAACCATAAACACACCTTCTTGTGTAGAGCATTTAAACAACAATTGCCTTATCTTCTGTATTATTGCTTTTATTTTTGTTTTACTGTTCCATTGCATCTACTGTTCTTAGTATTTTATTTTAATTTTTATTTGTCTTTGTGTGTATGTGAAGCACTTTGTAATGCAAGTTTAGAAAAGTGCTCTATAAAGGGTATTATTATTATTATTATTATTATTATAACAAAAAAAATGTTTATTTAATCTGCATCCGGCTTCAGAGGATGTGAGCATTTGATACAAACGGGAGCTTGAAGGCTGCTAGAAAAGTTAGAAACTGTCCGACTTCATAGCGGAGTTTCAGCCACTCCTGCTGCAGCCGCCTGCTCTTGTCTCTTTTCCAGGCGCAGTTCATCCCGAACAAGCCTTATTTTGATGCCTGCGACCTGTGGTTGCACATCCTGTTCCGATGTTCATACGACACTAACTTTACTCGCTTAAACTTACCTCACAAAAGATGGCGGCATCACAGCTCCAGGATGTTTGTATTTCAGATGCTAATGCATCGCGGTAGTGCTGCCGTGAAAAGAAAGCTCCACTTTGCATAATCTGCATTCAACTTTTTTTTCTTTTTTGGTGAAGTGCTCCCATGCTTTAGTAAGTTTCTGTCTAACTTTTTTCCTCTATCCGACTTCTCCTCAGATGGTCTTCTTCGTTAGTGAGAATGTGTACAGTCTTGACAAACAATAACAAACTGCCCCCAGACATTCATGTAGTGCATTGTAGTTACAAAAACCAATGTGTTTCTTGGTGACTGGAGCCTCTATTGAAGGTTGATTATGATGACAATAGAAAATCTGCGTTAACAATTTTTTGTAGTTGACGTTGTCAATTATGTCAGCTAATTGTTGCAGCCCTACTCATAAATGCTATAAAGTTGCGTAACCGTCCACTTAGACTCAAAGATGAATTGATTAGATTTTGCTTATCACTATGACCTCATGTCACGCCAGTGGATATTTCAGGAACACTTTTCGAATTTTTTTTATTTTATAAAATTTGACACAAACATCCACTCGACTCAAGGATGAACTGATTAGATTTTCATGTTCACAGGTCAAAAGTCAAGGTCACTGTGATGTCACACCCATCCAGTCTTTGGATGAATGTGTGTAATATCACAACAGTGTAATACCACAAAGCGTCCATTTGTATTTTAGGATGAAGCTATTAGTTTTTTTGTGTTCAAAGATGACAAGTCAAGTCACTGTTACCTGTCTGTCCCTTTCTTGTTAATGCTATATAGCAGAATCACCTGAAGGAAATCTCGTTAGATGTGGCACAAACGTCTGCTTGTACTCCTGGATAAACTTAAGTCAGTATGGTTGGCAAACAATTGCAGTGGCATATTTTTAGCTTGGTTTATTTTAGAATATAGACTTAGATTAAAAGGGAGACACTGCAATGTCAGTTTACCATAAGATAAAAATATAGTGCAATTCATATTTTATTACAGTTGTTGTTCTGAAGTTATAACCCCAGGTCAGGTATCTCTTCTGAGAGCTGTTTTTTGTTTTTGTATTTGTGTTTCTATGGGTTTTTCATTCAATTAGTTTCATTTCATTCTCAGTTGCCTTCTTCCGGATGATGCAGTGCTCTACAAAATATATGAGAAGTCCTTGTAACGGTGCTTTTAAATAGTCCTGCCGAAGGCTAAATATTCAATGGCTATTTTCATTACCTTATGTGCATTTTACAACTAATTTGCTCTTCATTTTAAGAGCATGTTCAAAATTGCTTTATGTTTACAAGCCCATAGGTCAGTGGCTCCAAGGTCAGATTTATTGTTGAAAATTGAAATAAATGAATATTTGAAACAGAATAAAAGGCTTCTGCACTGTATGTGCTTTTGAGCTCCATCAAATCCAGAGTTAAGGAGGATGATGAAAGGTTTTAATTCATTATTATATTATTATACAGATATCTGCTTTACTCAACTTTTGGTTGACAAAGTACTTTCTGCTATGAGGTCTGTTTTGTTAGTAGATGTAAAACTACTCCTTTGATGTTGGCTTTATGTTTTAAGATTTAAGTTTTAAATACTCTTTATCATGCCAAATTAAGCTAATATGAATATGATTGTCAAAGTGTCTGTTGACAGTTGATGCATTGGTAAAAAGACATCAGAGCAGGTCTGATAAGCCAGACACTGTCACAAAGATCCCCAAAACCTAGAGATAGGCTGTCACCCCCTCCTTTGGCATAATCTCCCTCTCCGTGGAGCTGGCATGTCTGTGTGGATGAAATAGAGCAATAGCTGTCTGCTCTTATCTGAAGGGATTTTGTCCACTGGGAGAGATTTGGTTGTTTTGGGAAATGGAAGCACCACAGTGGAGCTGATCATAACTCTCTGTATGGTATATTCTCGTGACCCCATGGCTCAGACAGCACAGTAAAATCACTGGAACACACACACGTACACATGTATAAGCAGATAGCCTATCACAAACAGTATATACACAAAAATAAAATTAGCCCTACTGGACTGTAAAGCCAGGTGGCCATGTTTGGTCTTTGTCCTCTAAGCTGTATCTGTTTTATCTCACTATAATGGACTTGCCTGGGATTTAAACGTAAGGTCAACACCCTGTTCCCAGACTCATCAGGATACAGGAAATTGAAACAGATAAATGAAAAATAGAGAAAAGTGTAGGCTGTAGATTGTAAATCGGGTCCAGGCATATAAACGCAATATTCCGCTCCGCTAAGAGATATATTATCCTTTCACTGATCAGGATGCTTAGCTATACAATACAGAATGACTGATCTTATCTGGTACCTCTGGTTCTGTGCTATTACAGTGTTGTCAGAGAGTAAGTTTCAGTAATGGACAATGTTAAAAGTTTTGGAGGAAAATTACTTTGTTATTTTAATAAAATTATTACAATTATTATTATTATTACAAATTCACAAATAACTCTAGACTGCAATGGCAAGAAGAAATGGACAAATGCCCATTTAATATCTTTTAACAAACTGAATTTTTAATTGATACTGCCACAGTTCTCCATTCTTGTCTAGCTTAACTACCTCCTACCTAGCAAGAAGAACATAAAAGATGTGTTCCATGAAACACAATTTCATCCGTCACAGGTAATAAATCCAAAAAGGTCAAATGGGAAATACAGTAACAGTGCGTGGCATTCCTTTTTGGGAAAACACACAGCTACTGAAAGAAGCCAAGCAGCGTAATATGGATTAAGATGTTAAATGGTATGTGCAGAAAAAGCACTACACGGTGCTGCTGTGTTTACATAACAACAGTCATACAGGCAAACATGTCTTATTGTTCTTGGCCCAGGTTAGTTCTCATGAACGTGCTTGTACTCAGGCTTATTATTATTGCCCATGCCCTGAAGCTCAATTATCCTTTTGACAAAGGACTTTGGGGTGGGTTGGTATGGGGACAAAGGTCCTGAATAATTTGTACGCTGAACCTGTTTTCAGGAGAAACATGAGAAACGCTCATACATATCTGATCTGGCACAGAGCCAGAACCTGCAGCCTATTAAGAGAGGGCTTGAAAGAGTGGAAAGGAAACAGAGGAGGACACTAAAAGGTCTGAATGGTGCAAGCAATGTATCAGCCTTTCCAGTTCTAATGATAGTACTCTCCTCTCTTGTTACTCTCAATGGCCTGTTAGTGTTGTTTTACCCAGAGAAGTATCAAAAGGTACAGATTATGAAAGTATGCCGCAGCCCCCCACTTAACCTCAGGTCAGATATCTCATCTTTACAAACAAATTACTTAGAGCCTACCTTTCATATAGCCTTGCAATATGTAATATCTTGGAGCATCATCTCATGATATCACCTCTCTCTCCTCTCTTCGCTTCTGTGTATCAACTGAACATGTGGAGTTAAGAGCGAATAAAGTGTTTATTCTGTGGATCACAACACTGAAATGTGTTCCCCTGCAGAGTCTGTAAAGTTAAAATAAGGTTCTGCTGCTGCAGGCTTTTGCACTTTGGTGATTTTACTCTGGTGAAGTAATAGTCGTTGCTCTACTGTCAATCTAATTTAGCACAGGAGAGTTTTATTACATTAACTTTTTATGTATAAACATGTTGGAGTATGCTGACATATGGGAAACAATGTGCAAAAAGAAAGCGAGAACAATACATTGTGTATTAAAGA
>JAUBNQ010000004.1:10551592-10568645 GCA_032353495.1 Ctenopoma kingsleyae | reverse complement strand
CTGTGCATTAATTATACCTATTGAACAGATGTAAAAACTAATTTAAAGTTCATATACAACAAGACAGATTCAGTTATAAAGTGCAATTATCAATGTTTTTCTATAAAAATGAGACTTAAACTGAGTTGACCATCTGCGGCCACAGAAGCGACACATGGTCTCTTAATAATTAAGGAGCATTTGCAGAGTTTATGCAAATTAGTTTTTCCAGTAAATGAGCATAAGTGAGTTTTATTGCTTGTAAATACATCATGATTATCTTGTGCTACGTTGTTTATACAATGTTACATCCTGTTGTGATACTGGAGCAAAAGTGTTAAAATTACTCTTCACTGCTCTTCTACCTGTTTGTGGTCGTTATGTGATATTTGACTGATGGCGTGCTGCTGTTTGTGTTTTTGTTACAGATGCTCTGTTTCTGTGTGATTTAAACATTTTGACCCATTCTGTCTTTTCTACAGCCTGCTTTAATGCCTCTGAGGAAACAGGGGAACAAGCAGTGTTTTACTCCAGTAACTATACAGTCTTTACTGCACATGACTTAAATGTGTCTGTGCCATTGTTAGTGAGAATAAATTATTGCGATGGAGAGAAATCCTGTCATTACCAGCATAGCGCTTGGCATAGCAGAGAGAACATATGGTTAAGTATGTGGAAGTTAAGTAGAAAAGGCAGTCAGTAACTGCATCATGTGTTGGGATGTCACCATACAGAAAAATTATACTAATTAAAATTTTATTTTAGGTTTATGGTCATTATCATATGTTGTCTGAGGGATCGCCATATTGTCCAGCATTGTGTCTTGCATGTAGAGATATGTGAACTCACATTTCATTATACATCTAAGGAAAGACATGGGCAGAAAATATGACTGTAGTGTCTGTGCACAGACTCCTTACTGTCTGCAATTGATTCTTACCATGACTACAGCGGTGCCGAATGATCTCAACATGGTAAACTCCTCCCTTCTCATGCACAGTGACAGTCTTTTCACAAAATGATCATTTTGACACAAATCAGCAGTGTGTTGTGTGCCAGAAAACACTTGGAGTTGCAGTATATGTTTTCTATTCTAGAGTTTGTCATGTATCCATTCTTGGCCTGTTTGAATTGGATACATGTTGCAGCATTTTTGCTGGATGGCAGCTGTGAAGCTCTGTAATTGTCCTTGACAGAGTGGAAGAGAGCAGCTTTGAGTGGTGGAAATCAGCATTGTGTTGGCCATGTCAATCAAGTGGCTCGACCCTACCAGGCTGAGATAGCTCAACTAGTGACACAGTCAGAATAAAGTGATTCCTCTGTAATGGCCTGTCGCCGTTCAATTTTCTAGGTGACAGTACACATTTCCAAGACTGGCAGAGGCTCAGCTGTTGATGGTTAGTGGACCGTACGCGGAATTGTAACAGAAAAAGATATTTACATATTTCCTGTGGTTTTCCGAATTTTAGTGCTCCAGCCATCTTTTTCTTTATTTTTATAATTTTAGCAACACAGTTAGCATAGTTCAAGAGATGGCAAGGGTGGCCAATCAAGCAAAATTTGTGCTACCACAATTTTGTACAGACATTTATGGATCATAGATAATGAATCTTAAATGACAATTTAATTCCAGGCCACATGTTGTACTTTAGAGTGAATATCTGAATTCAGTTCAGTTCAATTCAACTTTACGCTATGTGCTTGACAAAAAAACCAGTGAGTTGGAGAGATGCAGTGATTTTCAGAAATATGCAATAATCTCTTTGACAGGATTACATGGACTATACTCACTACAGACTATACTTGAAAGTTTAGACATACATATGAGGTTAAAAAACCTCTACAGAGTCAGACAGGTTATTCCAGATGAAGGTGGCAGGTTAGTATCAGGCCAATACTAGCTTATTATAGAAATATAGTGTCAGTATTGGTGAATTACAAAATATATCTATTGGATTTCCAAATATCTCAATCCCAAATATCTACATTGGCGTCTTCATTTTCTTGACCCCTTCATGTTTCCTCTGGTGCCTTAAAGAATGTAATTTGTCCAGTACTTATATTATGTATATTCATTTATATCAAGAAATACTTGCAAAACAAAGGGCTTTCCGTCTGAATGTCATGATAAACACTACCCCTGCTAAATCTCAGTAACAACTTTGACATTGAGTGTGTCATAGTTATTAACTTAAAGCGAGCCACTAAGATGGCTGTAAACTCTTTTTCTTGTAACAATATTTAGCTGTAGAGATAAAGAGGTTGTTGTGAGCGATGATTGAATCATAAAAAAATCATCATAATTCTGTAACTCAGTTTATTCTGTTCATTGTTTTACTACCATAATCCTATTTTCCCCCTTTCCCATCCATCTCATATTGTACTGAACCAAAATTATGTTGTTTTACAGCACTGTAGATACAGCAATGCAGGTCTTGGATAAGTCAGCTTTGTCTTCTTTATGTGCCCATTTCTCTCTTTAGGATATCATAACTGAGGCACAGGCACACGGATCCATCAGTAGTTGACCTCCTCCATTCCTGGTCTGATTGTCTGTTGACAGGTCCTGTTTGACTGAGGAGTGAGCAGTGATAAGACTCAGTGAGATAGAATGACCTGCCACTGAAAAACCCAGAGGGAGATGAGAAACCCTTCATCGAGTTACACTTCCTTTTTAATAACATTTATAGAGAGAACCAAGGAGATGTCATCTAAAAACCACCAACAAAGACACTCACCCCTAAAGACTGATGTTTACTCTGCTATTACTCTCTTATCATGAGCTAATGAGGATGTGATATGGTGAAATTAAATACTGATACATGTGTTGCTGGAGACAAAGGCAGTTTGTGTACAGTTACCTAGTTCAGGTTAAAGGATTCAGTTACAGTTATGCTTATGCTGTCATGGCAAAGGAGGACACACACATCACTCTGTGGTATTGTGTCCTTTGGCAGTCAGTGGGGTGAGAGACTACAACATAATTTCCAGACAGGAAGGAACATGCTGCTGGAATATGCGTCCACTAAACCAGCGTGAACATTAACACAAACATTGCCAGTCAAAATGACTGATTACCTTTGAGCGAGTGCTGTGAAAACTCAATTCAGCACTCAGACCCCATCTCTCCCCCAGTCTTTGCATATTGCTTGACAAACCTACGCATACCTCTCCCTGGGGTATTCAACATGAATAATCATTAAAATCCTTCCAGTGGTTGATCATTGTGATTTCTAAGCTGTGCAGTTTGAAACTCCTTGTTTTTAAGCTGTTGCCATTATTTGCACACAGCCACACCTACAAGAATGAAAATATTTTTTAGATGTTCCTCCGTATGTTCTGGTGCACCATTTTGATGCAACATTCATTTTACTTTACCACATTTCTGTGCTTATTTATTCTGTGATGTGATAAAGATGTGACATGAAAACCCTAGCTACAAGTCTGAAAATAATGTAAAAGATGCAGAACATGACATCGAACAGTATATTTTCCAAGGGCTTACTGTAAATAAATAGAAACCTAAGCTAAGTCTGAAGCATTTTTTGCATCAGTGCTTTAGCACAGTGTCTCTGCCTACAGTTAGTGCACAAATACAGGTTGAGTCTCACTCCCAGTGGACTTGGTCTGGGCATCTGTTTGCTCTCTCTGTATTTATAGCCTGTTTTCTACCGGAGGAGGACTAGTTGTCCTCGAGCTGCCCTTCACATCTGCAGAAACACTAGCCTGTCCCACAGTGCCACCACACATTCAGACTCTGATATATCACATTCTCCTTTGTGAACTCCCTGACACTTGGAGACTCACACAAATGTCACAAAAATACTGCACAACAACCTTTTGGATAATGAAAAATTAAGGGGGAAAAAGCTTAAATAAAATGAATACTGTAGATTTATCTGAGAAAATCTTGTTTTACAGAATTTAATTGTCATATTTTCAAGGATTTCTGTAGCAACTTTGTGGCATTAAGAACATTTTGGCTATCAAAATGTGCACAACTCCAACATGCTGATATTTGTCAGATGGGTTTTTAAAAACGTGAGCTGTACCAACTACAACAACATTAAAGAAATTGATATTATAGGAAATGCAGTTATTTCTTTAAAAAGCAACCTGTTACTTTAGCACAAAGACTGGAAACACATAGAGTATATAACCAAATCTAATGTAATGTTTAATTATAACATGTTTCATGTAATAAGAAGTGTTTGTGGTTTTGGGGAGCTACAGCCACACAAACCATTTCCCATTGTCTCTGTCTTTATGTTATGCTAAGCTAATTGTGTTCTGGATCTATTGTATCTTCACACTTAGTGGATAAATATGAGAATACTGCTGATCTCGTCTCTCAGCAAGAAATCTGACATGTTAAACATGTCCCAACATGTTAAACTAATCATTTAAGGGAAAGGCACTGTTTTAAATTTTGTACCATGGCATTTGCATTTTGCAGGTTTTTAAGTACATGGAGAGGAGGTTAAGGATATTTGGCTACACTATAAACTGTGTTGTCAGCTCTTATAGTTCAAGTTTCTATTCGTCTTTGCTGGTCTTCTCATTGGCACGTGTTTCCTTAGAGCACTAGCAGCTTATTTGGGTTTAAATTTCATTTGATTGTGTTCCTTATTGTCCAGTGTTGTATCAGTGTAAAACAACTCTTAAACTCCATGTCAATAAGGCTTCTCTCAGCTGTTGTTTGCTTAAACCTTTTTCCCGGTGACCGTGTCAAACTGCCTTCTGCAGATCATGGGCCTTTGACAGGAGAATAGATTGCATGTTTATGTATTTCAAAGAAAAAAAAAACCCAGCAGTCTATTGCCTAAGGGTGATGGTTGCCTATCAACGTCCTTCACAAGAAAAGGGAATGTGTCTTTAATCTGTCAACGTGGACAGGAAGAATGTTGTTTCAGGTTTCCATTGGAAGCATACAGTAAATAAAGTCGTCAGGTCAGGGCTGCTGTTAGTTTCCCTGTCCATCTAGCCACTGCTTCCGCATATTGGATGAGCAGAATACTCTTATATTACAGTAAATCAAAATTATAGCGGTTTATGTATGTGCATTATGGTGTTAACTTAAATCACTTTACACTTAGAGTACTTCTTCAAAGAAAAATGTGGCTTTTATCCATGAGGGGTACCTCTGCATCTCCTCCCCCAATGCATCCTCACAGCCTGACAGTGTAATCATGGACCAACACAGCATTTTATGGGGTCTTCTTTAATAACCACCAATACCGCTTGACCTCTGTGAGGCGCCACCACCTGCAGCCATCCCCCACCTCAGCATTAGGATAAGGCTGACTGTCACCTCACACCACCCTCTTATCTTTTTCCTAAAACAATCCCCAAACCTCGATCATCCTACACTGACATGTGCAGAAGCTCCAGTAATACCTTGTAGGTCTAAAGGTCATACCTGACCTGTCATGGTGGATTGGACTCTATGGGGACCATAGTAACGCATGTCTGTCTTGCTGTCAGCCATTTCCTAACTCTAAAAGATTAAGTAACCATATGTAGCGTTTGGACACTTGCAACTAGCTTACTAGCTTACTCTTTGATGAAATCCATCTAAACTAATTAAACATTGTTTTAAATGCAATAAATTTTAAAGGCTTTTTAGTTTGATTGATTCTTCTTGGAAATATGAGGGGAATGTATTAGAACAAAGATCCAGTGGGTAAAACTGCATGGGGGAATGTTTGAAAAAAAAAAAATCAATTACAGTTTGGAGACATGTTGTGCTGCGGTGTGTTGCCTTTGAAAAGGAAGTGGAGCTCAAAGCTTGGGAGGCAGGGAGCTCTTTCTGTAGCCTGGCTGACCATTACACCACAAATACATACACAGATGCTTAAACACAGGACAGTAATTTAGTACATATCTCTAGTTTTGTAAACCACCACCAGTACTTCAGCTACCACCAGTAGCTCATTGTGAGTCAAGACACCCAGTGGAAGGCAAGTATGCCGATATATGTTGATGTATTTTTTAATGTGTTAGCCCATATTTAATAAAGGCCTTTTTTACTATTAAACTTTCACTTGACTGCCTGGATTGGGATTTTTGTGCAACATCCCACCCATGGATGTGGGCTTACTGTATAACTTTTTTATTTGCAGGAAGAATGTTTATTCAATCATATAATTATTTAAAGCTTTAAGCTGTAAGATGAACGAAAATTCATGACAAACGTCTTTAAAATCTTAGTCACATATATAATTCTGCTACACTAATCTTAGATGCTCTTAAGTCCCCATTTCTCTACGTGAAATGCTGAATGTTCAACAGGCTAAAAATATGAATAGTTTGTCTATGGAGTGCACAAGAGGTGATAGCGCTTTGGCACAAAGGGTCAAGATGCCCCTGTGGAGAGCTGTATGAGACAGTGCTCCTGTTAGTCAATACACTGAATACAGAGCCAGGTCCTGGCAGAGTGTTCAGAGCCTGAGAAACTCAGCAGGCACAGTGATGCTAGACATACACAGTATGCATGCCTGAGTGTATGTGTCCTCCTTGGGTGCATGTCTCTTTGTGTATGTTTCACAGATTCCTGGTGATGGATAGGGATGTTTCTATTTCCTCTGGACACTCCTGACACATCATCCATCCTTATACAATTTGGCTGTGCCCTCAGAGCCTGAGAAGACTGGGAGAAGACGGCCACACAACTGACTCCTCGGAAGCTCCAACCAGAAGGCGAGTGGTTTCGTTGTCCTGGACGGATGAAAGAATAACATGCTGTCAGATGCAGGTAGCCATTGAAGCAGGAGAGATTCTATAGGCAATAGGTATAAGGGTGGTATAGTTATGGTCATGTGATTGAGGGTAGGTTTAAAAGAGGGAACAGAGATTGATATACTGTTGAGGAAAATTTAATGTTGATAACAGAAGTAGCTGAATATAAGTAGCTGTTGTCTAATAGGAGCAATTTTAGTTAAATTAGATAAGCTAAAGTGGAATTTTTATCTTAAGTGACTCTTATCTGATATACAGATACAAAGAGTTATAGCACACTGTACTGCATAATGGAATAACATGGTGTGTCTGGTACCATACTGGGCAGTTTGTATACACAATATAACAAGTAAAACCACAGAGAAAAAGCTTTGGGCTGCTGTCAGCCATGGATATTTATAGGGCACAGCTGCACAGAGTTGTCTCTGTGTCAACCCTGTAACTGCAACCTAACCTCTTAGCACTCTTAGCACTGGCTTACTTTCTGTGATGGATGGATGTGTTTAAGTGGTTAAAGGTACATTTCAAGTCACTCGCTGGGGCAACCAGACTTTAATCTTGAATGCTGCAAGTAATAGCTGTTGTTGTAGCTGTTGTTGGGCCTGGTGAACAAAGTGAGGAGTCTTGCTCCACTGAGGCTGAATGGATGAAACCTTGGCTCCTGTCCAACTCCTCAGATTACCCACCTGCTCTGATCACAGTGTACAATTACATTAACTGTCCCTCTCCACTAATAAGGCTGGCAAATGCATGTGAACGATGGAGTCGAGTTGCTGTAACACACTCACAAATTTGTTTTGACTCTCTGTGCTATCATCTTCTCGTTGTTAGTGATTGCATTCAGTTTTCCGAAAGCTGGCAGTGTGTTGCCTGGTGGGAGCAGGCCAAAGGCAAAGCCAAGTAATAAAGGTAGCATTAGTAAGCTAATTAGACTTCAGACCTGCTTTGGCAGAAAAAAAAAAACATTTCATTACATCTTTCACAATAGGGCATCACGGCTCTTCCAAGTAGCAATATTTCATAGTCAATTTCCTGCACCTTGACTTTATTCACCAACTTTTGTCAGTAAATCTCTTCTCATATCCATATTTATTGAGCTGAGAGTTGGAGGCCAGAAGTGCTGGGCCCAGATAATGAAGTCAATGTTCCAGCATGAATTCAAATCTCTCTGGGAGGTTTATCACATCCCACTCACACTCACTCCTCTATTGTCTGATATACATGTAGGTCTTTTAAATCTGACTTGATGTCAGTTCCATATCTTGCCTGTTGTAAATTTCTTTGACTTATACTATAGAACTTTTGCTATGTACTGTATGTTTTGTTCTTTCTCATGGGGTGCCAGAGTAAAGAACATTACCCAGGCCTCTGCAAATACTGTAATGTAATAGATTTAGCAAGGAATGTACTCTGCTGCATATGTTTTGCCCGTGTTTGCATGTTGGTGCATTTGCTACTGTCAAATAATGGCCTTCTTGATGAAAACCACACAAAACTGTGTGCGTGTCCTCACAGGACTGTTAGGAGTGTAAGATTAGCCGATCCAAGCCAGATCCACAATCCTGCTCTGATTGAATCTGGCAGAATCCAATCCTGCAGTAGAGATAACAGGTATGGTTTTGTAGTAAGTGTATGTTCCCAGCATCCATATCCATGCATGGTTAGCTCTATTGTCACTATAAGAGAAAGTAGGATTATGTGTCTTAGCCTTTCAGAGTCTTTTTCTCCTCGCTGTCTCTCCTCTTTTTTTTTTATCTATGTCTCTGTGGAAGGTCACTTGAAGGAGGTAATCCTTATTCCTCTCTGTTTTCTAGGTCTTTTATCTCAGGGGCTTTGTGGCCAGCGCTGCAGCCCATCCACTGATCAGAAAGGCAAGAGTCAGCGCACAAACAGACAAGCAGAGGGGAACAGCTCGATGTATAAGATTGCTGCCTTTTATCCCCCTGGTGTGAATAGCAAAATAAGTGCCTCACTATAAAGCACAAGGCGAGATTTAAAATATGTATGAGTTCCAGTTTTCTAACACACTGTGCAAACTTATAGCATGTGACCAGCAGGTCCCTCCCCAGTTCAAAGAAAGAGTGTGTGTATGTGTGTGGTGAGGGACTGAATCTGTGTGTTCTCTCCCCATCTGCTGAAGAAAACCCTTGGGATCAGAATATATATTTACATTCAGCAGTTTACTGGTGGATTTATGCCTCTGCATCATTTGTTTACATGTGCTCCTACAGTACATGTCTGTGGAGGACGCAGCTGGAAAGCTCCACAGGGAGAGACTCCTGCTGGGATGCTGCTTGACCGTGAGACGCGATTGTGCTATGCTTCACAGCTTCTCTGTGCACTAAGATGCAATAATGTAACCACAACCAGCTAGACACTGGTTGTTTTTGCCAGTTTGATGCCAGAGCCATTTGGTAGTGATGATGTATGCCTACACTCAGCCCAGTGACTGATAGCGTAGTAAAAAATGAATCACCTCTGCAAGGGGAGGAAGGGTTAGCCATCATAGTTATGCTAGTGGGGAACGTTATGCTTCTTTTTATATAATGAGACATATTTAAAACACCAATCATCCTCTCCTTTGAACTGTGGGTCACAGTGCGTAATCAATCCCTCAGGTGATTGAAAAGAAGAGCCATGTGTGTGTGTGAGACTGAACACATTAACCAAGGTCACACATGCTGCACACGCTGTCTGCATGTGGAATGATGTTCTCTCAGAATTGCTGAGCGCGATTAAATCTTTTCCTTAGAATCACATTCAGACTCTAAATCACTGGTCAGGTCATTAAATGAGCTGTGGGTCCTCTCCAAGCTGTTTCTTTCAATTGAATTAGAGTATTATTCTGGATAATTTGGTTTGGACATTAGCATGTCATACATGCTATAGTGTGCATAATTGCTTGAGGATGAACAAGCAAGAAAAACACTGGAAAGAAAGCATGTTTTAGATACAGTATTTACAGCATTCATAATTTATATTCAGTTTACAGTAAATTCAGTCATCATGGTTCTTAAACAGCCCATACATTCATAATTTGACCATAAATGTTCTTGCCTGGCGTGTTTTTGAACTCACTGTGATTTGACACATAGTGAAGCTGGTGGGACTTTATAAACACTTCTATGTGAGGTACTCCCATATCATTTCCCATACTTAATGAGATTTACAGCCTTAGATGATTCTCAACATCTGTATTATCTTTCCACATGGAATGCAACAGCTCACAAATAGCTTGGTTAATGTAACCGATATTGGCTGGGGATCAGTTAGGTGTGTGAATTAATAAATGTTGCTATGATCAGTTTTACACGTGAAACTATGATTTTTTTTTATCCATTAGATGTATGTTTTTCAAGAAATAAGCACAGATAATTCAGCTTCTGACACTGTCCAGTAGACCTGTGTGAAACAAAAGTGATTTTTGTTGTGAATCAACACAACTTCACATGCATTAAGTGAAGCACATTGCCAATTCCTTCACTTTAAAAAACATTGGGGCATTTTTAGCCCTTATTTAATAGAATAACATCCGAAAGCAGAAAAGGTCCCCAGCCAGACTTAACAGTTACATGACATGTGCACCAACCGCTAGGCTACCAGTGCACTTCATACTTTCAGCCAATTTAAGCTATGTGCAAAATACTGTAAACGCAAGTCTCATTAAAGAGTCTCCTATTTAAGGAGAAGTCACTTTCACACTATCTCAGTAGTTCATATATGCTGACTTTGTAACACTAATGAGAATTAAGAAAGATATTACCCCTGCAATGTGTGATAACAAGACTTTAATGATGCAAGCATATTTACCGTCTAAGGTGTTACCACATGCATAGCTAATTAAGCAAGAATGAGATAAGAGACACATTTCTAAGTAAGCATCTGATACCACTGGTATAGACAGAATGTAAGTATTGTGAAGAAGTGCATAGAAAACATTGCTTCATCATAAAAGTATTCACAGATGTTTTTACCACCACTATCAATCATCAAAATCCAAACAAACCTTAAAGCATTTGTTGTCTGTTTGGTTAAAGCTGATCTATGTGAATAACTCCCATGTTCAGTGTAAGCTAATGATTGAATAATGATTGTGTCTTAGCTCTCTGGATAGGGAAAGCACTGTGACATGTACATTTCCACAGCTCTGGAGATACATTAAATCCTCGCAGAATGAGCAGACCTCATGAAAAAGAAAATGGCCTCATGAAAATGAAAGCTAATACTACTGTGATAGTGAACTGACAAGAGCTGCCCTGCCACTGCGCTGCCATAAACCCAATGGTAATTTATGGATGTAGAGTGGCCAGAACACCTCCCACATTCCACAGATAACTACCACAACCTTGCAGATCATGGCTGTAGTGTCAGCAAACATGAGATCAGAAAGTCTACTGAAAAACATGTTGTGTGACAGCCAGGAGCACAGAGCTCTTTGAACTCTCTGCAGTACATATTTGACCAAGTTGAAATCATTAACTGTTGACTGTGCTGTTACGGTTTCTTCATTGAGCCAGCTGTGACATTTTAAATGTCTCCTGGAAAGACTTCCAGAGAGACAGCATGTAAAATATATGATATATAAAATTATATAATATTGAACATTCAGTTAGATGAACCTACAGCCGGAGGACAGTGATTTCAATTATTCAGGGGAATGTAATTACACACCTCGCCATCCAATCTTGTGCAGCAGTGCAGTTTTGCCACAAGCAAAGATCATCCAGGGTCTGTTTTTATTGATATACTCATTTTTGGCCCAGTCAGGGATTTCAGCAAGTCTACACCAGAGATGTGCTGAACACAATTAGGGCAGCACCTTCTAAGAGGAGCAGGCCACATACAGGGGCCTGGATAACAAGACCATACTGAATTAGTAATATGGTAAATAAAACACCAGTTGGATGGAAATCCCAATATGCCAAGCCCTGGGGTCACTGAAACTAAGGTTTAGAAGATCTGTGGGGACTAACAAATATGTGAATGCTATTGATCTAGTATTACCAAGGTAACCAAGGATTTTGGTATTGCAGAATCTCTAGGCTTGTGTGTTTTGTGAAATTGTTTTCAGAAGTTATCTGTCTGACAATTTACTTTCCGAGTAGAAAGGGTTATTGAACTGCCTAATATAAAAATTTTTATTATGACATATTGTTTATCAGTAAAGTAAACATTTGATACCCTGGGAAAATCTCATATTACTAGCATGGAGACAACAACAGGATACAGACACCAAGTTGAACATTTAATTTTTTAGACTTCTCTGATTAGCTCTTGGAAATAACACATCAGTCTGTGTGAGGATAATTACAGAAGATGGCTTAAATCTCTAAATTGCTTTTGCCACTGTTGGTTTGCTGTTGTTATTTAAAAGTAGAAATTGAATCTCATGCAAAGAAAGGAGGTTAAACAATGACATGTTATTATTGTCAGCAGCTTTTGCCCACCGAGCAATAGGCAGATTTCCTGTGATGCACAGGATGTCCTCACCATATTTGTGTGTTTTTATGTCACTGCCCAAATGTGTTTTTCCTTGTACTGCCTCCATTAATACAAATAAAATGGTATTACACAGCCTTGCATGAAAATATAATCTTACTTTTATACCATCAGCAAATGCTTTGGTTGATTCAAGACGTCATCAGCATACTTGTTATCCAGGTAATTTGGGTGATAGATCTTGAGAGCCCCAGAACCATAGCAAGTATCAGGCCTGTGTTTTAAAGGCAATAAAATCACTCCAATATGCAGCTTATGTCTGCACTCACCTTTCAGAAGACTACGTCTCTCTTTCCACATTGCTCGCAGTTGCAGTGGAGATGAAATACTGGCCCCCAGAAAGCCATTTGGCACCTAATTGAGCAATTCTATTACTTTTCTCTCCCTTTAGACGGTGACTTTCATTGCTTCAAAGTGATGGTTGGAAGCGGTGTAAATGATTGTGTTACAGTAGGTGTATGTGTATTTAAGTAACTTTGTTGTGCTAGTGTGTGTGACATGCAATGTGTGTGTGTGAATGTGTAAGTCTGCCTGCACTCTGATCACATCTCCTCACCTGAGCTACTTCAAATATTAAACATCGATTGGGTTCAGAGAAAGACCACACTCGCCAGAGGTGACTCAATCTTATCTCCTCTCACTAGGGTGTCATGAAGGACCTTTTCACTATCTGTGACCATGGACATAAATGATGGACACAGAATAAGACTGTTTTGGTTAACTTTTTAACTTTTTTTTAACATCAATTGTGAATTATTTTAATAGCTCATCTTAAGATCTTCCTAACTTTTTTGTCTCTGGTTGTGGTTCTTTTCTTTCTTTTCTTTACTTTTGAACTGAGAGCGACTGTAACAAGGCAAAACAATTTCACTCTGGGATTAATAAAGTGTTTTGAATCTTGAATCTTGAAATTAAAGTAGGGGCAACAGTGGCACAGTAGATATAGGGCAGTCCGCAATTGTCTATTAACCCCAGGGTTGATTCGCTTCCCAGTCACTCCCTGAATGTTGGCCACATGTCGAAGTGTGTCTCTGGACAATAAACTGAACCCCAAACCCTCAACAGAGAAATTCCCCAAGGGGATCAATAAAGTAACAATTATTATTATTAAACACCTTTTATATTGTGATTTGTTCTGAAATGCACATTTGAAAAAAACAGAAGGTTTATCTATGAACCTGTAGCATGTGCATGTGTGATTTCATTTATTCTTGTTACTGACTGCTGTATATAGTAGTAGAAAATAAGGTTTAACTGCAGAAATTCACCAACAAATTGTTAAAGAAATCATCATCAAGTTCTGGACTTTTCCTATTGCAAAGATGGCACGCAGTTTGAGATTCATGCCTACTGACTGCTTTGATGTTGAGCCCATCGTTTGTTACCTTTTAAAATGCTGCTCACTGCATTTGAAAAAATGTATAGGCGGTTAATAAATTCCTAATACTGTTCCTGCTGAATCAAGTGGATATAACTTGTAATTTCCTCTGAAGATGTAAATGACAAGTGATTAGTTCAATATTTCTTCTCAGGATTTCCATAATTAGAAGCCCTGACCAGAATCTTATTTCAATCTTTGCTGGTTTAAGATATGCACAGACATTCTCTTGGAGATGATTAAATAATCTTCAATCAGCATTTAACCAGTAGGGCTGCAATCTGGGAATTGGAAGTAAAATCACTTGGTGAGATGTCTTTCCTTTGTTGGATGATGTACACCTTGGCTTTGTGCATGTGCATACTTGTGTGGTTGTGTATGTGTCTCAGTCTTCTTTTGATCAGTTGTTAGCTTCTCTATTTTCTCGACATGCTGGTAGGGTAGATGAAACCTAAGTGTACAGTGTACTGTGGTCATGTGGGTACTGCACTTAGCTTTAATTGTAGTCTTCAAAAATGAAAACACTGCTTCAGGTTGTGTTTATTCAAGAAGAAACATTTAGATTAGCTTTAAAACAATTCTAACTGCATGTGTATATAAAAGAACATAGGAATTACACAAATCCAGGGGAAAGAACATGACATAGTCAGTTCTTAAGATTCATGCACAAGGCCAGGGCACTGGAGCACTTTACCTCTTTCAAACCAAGACATTGTGTTCACATGTTAATGCAAGCTAAAAACCACATGAGTAATGTTGCACTCTAATGTTTGCTCTTGTTTTGTCTCTGTCTCCTTAGGGGACGCTCAGGGCCTTAGATGTGTGGCTACAATACTGCAGCTTCACATGCCCACTCCTCCTTTGTCCTCCATTTTATATAATCAAATGAATCACAGCAAATGGAAAAATTAGCCTTTTAGTCTTTTAAATTAGTCTTTTTTCCTTTTGGAATAGGTGGTCATGTCAAGCACACAGTACACTTTACTGCATAATTCAACAGCCTTGATTAGTTTTCAGTTTCACAGGTTTATTTGTCCTATTTAAATATGTCATGAAATCCCAGTAATTGTGGATTGCTCTGAATGGGAATGCAGATCTTCACTCATTTCACTGTGTGAATTCAGAACAATTCAGAGGCACATTGTGGACGACTGCTTTCAGCTTCAATTTGTTTGAACAATGTAAATGATTTTGACTCAGCTCATTTCCTTTGCCTTTGGCTGCTGATGTCTTGATCCATCTAAAGATAGCCTCAAACCCCTAATTACTCACCAGGCTACTGATGTATTAGCTCTTTTTCAGTCATAGAGAGAAGACTGAATTCCTAAATTGAATCCTTACCTCCTCTATTGGAAACATTAATACTATTGTTACAGCAAAAATGTCTCTGTTTTTTTCTGAACTAACTCGCATCATTCACCTCAGGGGTAATGCTTGTTAATTTAATGTTAACAGAGTTTCCTGTGAATTTGTAGAAAGGCTGTGGTGAAGAGCTGGGCATGCCCCTCTGTGCCCCCACAGTCTTCTTTGTGTTTTGACTGCAGGTCAGGGCTGGTGAGGACCAACTCTGGCTCCACAGGACCCAACAGATTTGGGTTTTATCAGCCCCAACAGCTGTCTTTATGGGCTGCAGAGCTACTGTGGGCCGGGGGCCCCACAAACATTGGGACTGCTGCTGCCTACCTACAATCCACAGCAAAACATCCCAGAGGCTGCTGCCCCTGGGCTTGAAATACAAATGCTGCAAAATTTACTTCAGCTGTTAAGTAGTAAGTGTAAGAAAAACTTCAGCACATATTTTATCACACACTCATACTGTCAAAACTTGCATAAATGGGACTGCACACACACAAATACACACACCGCCAATCATCATGGATGAAAGCCCAAATTGAACAGATCATTAGAGGGTGGAAGGGGAATATGCCCAATGGTCAAGTCATCACTAGTAATCATGTAGGTGGAAACCCAATTTGCAGTGGTCCGGTTGCTCTAAGTGCATTTTGCAATGTCAATTACTTCAACCACTTGCTTGCGGGCTGTAATTGCAGCAGAACACAGGACAGTATTTATTCATGGGGTTGCACATTTATGCCCTTTCACCTGTGTGCATCTCTGCTGAATATTTATCTCTGCACATCCCCCAGCCGCAGCAATTTCTAGATACACCTAGGAGCTGCAAAAACACCTCCTGCTAGACTGAATCCACACATGCAATCTCCCTCAAATCTTCTAACAACATGACTCCATATCAGTTAAGCTGTGTGAGTCTTGCAACTGAAAATAATATGATTACCTGTATAGTTAAAGGTTGAGAATATTGAATAAAAAAACACTTTCACTATTTTTTGATCCCTTACAGACAGAGATTTCTCCTAGTGAAGGAAAATATACAGTGCATAAAAGAAAAGTGTGTCTGTGCTTTTAACAAATAAACACGCCTGGAGTTTCCCCACCCTGTCTGCCTACATGTGGTCCGATGCTGGGAGTGATAATGGCTGGACATGGCCATCTCTCTGCCAGTCAGCTGCTCTCTGTCCTGAGCCAGGGAAATGCAGGGGGCCTGGGGACTAAGGCTGGGTGTGTTACTTTGTAGACAGCAGTCAATGGGTTGGTGTTGATAGCTGAGCCAGTCACTGTCCAGGAACAAAACCCAGAGTCACCAATCATGGATTACCTTATGTAACCTGA
Source organism: Ctenopoma kingsleyae (assembly GCA_032353495.1). Classification (NCBI taxonomy): domain Eukaryota; kingdom Metazoa; phylum Chordata; class Actinopteri; order Anabantiformes; family Anabantidae; genus Ctenopoma; species Ctenopoma kingsleyae. The sequence continues at coordinate 10,552,360 of JAUBNQ010000004.1, read as the reverse complement.
CTCAGTGCTTTCAGAGGCAAAGAGATGTTCAAGGATAATTGCTCTAAATGAATCCCTGAGCAATATAGCATACTTTTGAGATGAATCAACTGACCATTTGCTAAACACTGACTGGTCCCTGAATGTCTGAGAAGAGTCTCAGTCATCCAGGTCATGGTTATCCCAAAAAATGCTGTTCAGTGGCAACTGGACTTGTTTTAAGTTCTTGAAGATCTTTCACCCTCCGTTCTGATGAAGCCTCATCAGTTCTGGTGAAACCTTCTGCATGGAAGGTGAAACGTCTTCAAGAAGTTTAGTCTAGTTCAGTCCAGTTGCCACTGAACAGCATTTTTTGGGACCTCTCCTAAACTGCAATCTTTCCCAGTCATAGTTTAAAAATTGTAACTAGGCACATCAGGTCTGCCTTGTTTTGGATTTATCAAAATATGGTATGTGTAGCCTAAACTAAAAATGTGTACAGAAAAGACATCAGTGTTTTTTTCTGCTCTGACGTCAACTGCAAACAGGATGCAAAATGTTTACAGTACTGCTCTAACCCAGCATTGTCTTCCAGTGCCATTTCATTGTAAGTTATTTTGTCAGATATGTTTAAAAACAAACCCTGCTCACAAGCAGCTTTACTAGTGTGCTTATAAGTTGAAACACATTAAAACAGTAAATAAAATAAAATATGAACAATAAAGCATTAATATAACCTTTAAAAAATATACCTCAAGCTCAAGTAATGAACCATCTAAGTTAAATGATAACTAATGTTAAGACCAGTGG
>JAUBNQ010000004.1:10516353-10547245 GCA_032353495.1 Ctenopoma kingsleyae | reverse complement strand
GACCCAAAGATGTCGGGAGACAGATAGGAGAAGGTAAGTACTTTATTTAACACGACCAGCTGAATGATCTGAGTGTGTTTGGAGGGAAAGGGGGAGTCTTCGGGTCGAGGTGGTGTGGAGGAGGCGAGGAGCGGGAGGTTTCACCCGGAGATCCGAGCCGCTGGTGTCGTTGCGGGGGGAGAGGGTTGGTCGGGAGTCCGGTGAGCAGAGTCCGGCCGGTCCAGGTCCACAGCCAGGGAAGACAGAGCCAGGAGGGGGGGAGACAGGGGGAGAACAAAACACAGTCCAACAGATAATCTCCAGAATTCTCAGAACGGGGTTTTATCCAACAGAAGAATCCGTGAGTCTCAGACTTACGGGGCCGAGGTCCGATATCCAAGGTTCAGGGTCAGGTCCAGAAGGGGGGTCGAGGTTCTGAGACAGCAGCTTAGAAACAGGAGGCCTGGGAAGTAGCTCGCACATGCAGAGGCAGACAATCCGGCGGTGTGGCACGGCTGGCAGAACTGTTAAGTAGGAGAAGGACAGGTGAAACAGGTTACTACAGACGAGCAATCAGCGAGCAAACACCGGCAGGTGGGGCGGGTCAGCATGTGACCGGGGAGCCGTGACAGTATCTGTATAAACATTTTCCTTGATTTATGCTAGGTTTATAGAAGGTCAGCAGTCACATCATAGCACAAGAAATAAAAGAAAACAAAGCTTCACTATGTCTAATGGCCAAAATGGCTGTATGTATGGTTTTCAAAGTAATTCTGAAATACAGGTAATACAAAGATAATATAGACAACACAGATAATACAGAGGCTAATGTTACTGATTTAATCATTACTAACACCCCTAAGTGTTATCTCATATGTTTCATAGCACAGAAAATGCAATTAATATGTTAAATATCCATAAATACTGGTGCTGACAAAGAATTAACCTGAGACAGTCATATATGAGTGGTCAAACACGGTTCGATCGTGTGTTCACATCCCACATCAAATGTAGGGCTTGATGCTGAAAGTATCTGAATACAAGAGACAAAAACTACCTTCCAACAGCTTCACTCTTTCTTCCTTTGATGTCTTTTTTTCTCACCCACTCTAGCTTCATCTCACATTCAAATTTAGTTCTCTGTAGTTTATGACCCGCCCTCCCTGTGCTCCTTCATCCCTCAAACCACTTCAGCAGATTTCAAAACCGTTTTGCATCCCGAGTTTATCATTCGTGAGATGCCCTTTTAGAAGAAAGGATAAAAAAGACCCTCCATTAATTGTGCGTGTAAAGAATAATGAAGAGGTGCAGAGTTATCCTTCGAAGGTGGCTCAGGCCCTCCCTTTTTTGTCATTTGAAGGATCCAGCTTGAAAGTAAAAGCAAAGGACCTTTTGTAGCGCAAGTGCTACCTCAAAGAAAAGTATCCAGTTGGTTTTGTTGACATTTAATATATCTCTTATCCGAGTACTCCAAAGAATGCACACCATGTAATGCTTACTGTAATTTCATAAAAACACACAGAGTACACAGACTACCACAAATCATGTAACATCTGCCTCTCTGCATTCATTTAACATCATCATTTTTAGCAACATTCCTCACTCATTGTTATGGTCCACATTAATTCCTCTGATGTCATCATATCATCATTAATGAATGAACGAGTCTAATTCCTAATTATTACATAATTAATGGATCATTTAGATAAAGTTATAGGAAGATAATTACTTGTCATTCTGTTTGCTTAGCACACCGTCGATTTGACACAACAAAGGTGGAAAAAGCTAATGAAAATGTCGCACAGTGAGGTAAAATATCTTCTGGCCAGAGCATATGACGCAGAGACATGACATTAAACATTTCACAACTACCCTCGTCAGCTCTCCATTTTTGAAAAACCTGAATAGACAAACTTAGAGAGAACTTTATTTGCTCGAGCTTTTTGTTTCTTTTTAAAAGACGCTTTATGCTCACGAAACACTGGCTTGAAATAGCAGACTGCTCATTGTTGTCGTGGAAGAGACTGCACTACAATTCATCTACACCACTAACTAAAAACCAATAAGCCTGATGATTTAGTGGTAACATCTTAAAGCCAAAAATGCCTCCTTCACAAGCTTCATATATTGTAATGGTAATATCAGTTTTCCAAAATGGATTAAATGAATCTGCAGGCTTTCACATAACATACACTGTGTCTAGCATTATTATATCAACTGTAATTGCTATTGATATCGTTTTAGTTGTTTTGTATTCTGTGTCCTCTTGTGACTTGTGTTTTCATATACAGTATGTGCCCCACTCTCCCCTAAAGCTGTATACAGAGTAGATTATCCTGGTGAAATAAAGTGAAATTGAATTGCACTGAAACTGAATTCAATATGTGGGGGAAACTGCTCTATGAGCAGAGAATTTTAAAGCACAGACTCCCCATTTGCTTCTCTCTGTCCATTTAATTCCTGAGCATCACATTTGAAAATGGCATTCATATCTCTGGAATTGAATTGTGGGTATCTCTGAAAACTTCTTGTGACATTTGGTTTTCTCTCTCTGCATATTTCAGCAAAGACTTAGGCAGACAGCATACCAAATCTATTTGTACACTATTGCTGCAAACGCAAGAGACAGACTGTTGTTTGGCATGCCTTTCTTCTAGCACTTATGAAAAACCTTTGAGCCCCAGTAAGCCATTATATGGTAGCTTATGTTTCCTATACAATAATGACACATCTCTGCTGTACATGGGCATCTGTAGCCAAGACTGACTTGAGCACAGACAGAGGAAGCAGATTTTAACCTCATAATCCAATTGTAGATATTAATGAGAGGAGGATGACTTCATCTGTCATTCCCCATTTTGTATGTGTCAGCCTCCATCCATGAAATAATCAGTCAGGTGCACTTGTAGGGTGGTTGGTTTTGCCCACAGAGTGGCTGTGTTTTTAATGGCTGCCCATTATTCATTCCCTCAGATTAACACTTAATTCCCAGCATTGACACACTACCCCATTTATTCTACATTCATACTGGAAAGGCAACAGTACAGGTCAGTGTGTGGATTTACGCTGTGAAGGACGCACTGAGCAGGAGGAGACGTTACTCACAAGACAGTTGTCGCCACCTAGTGGCCACTCCGGACATTGAAAGAAAGCTCAGTGCAGAGATGGACAAGAAATAGAGTTTGACAGTAAAAGTGGTGTGTTTCCATATAGTTGCATAATATTACCCATATTAACTTTCAGTACCCTATGTTATATTCTCTCCCTTTCTCCTCTTTCTTTCTCTGTATCCTTTCCTTGATGTCCCTAAGTCCTCTCCCATAAACCCACTCGGGCATGCCTAATGAACAGCATTCATCAAAGTCCCATTGCTTTGATCAGAGCAAATCCACTGTGCCATCACTTGCTCTCTGCTCTCCACTGTGCTGTAGCTGTGGACACTCCCTATAAGAAACCACGCTCATAAATCTTCATGTTCAAACAAAACAAGGATTCTCCAATGCACAAGTCATTACAACACTGTTCTCTGTTTGTAATAATGCTTCTCCAGTGTGGAGTTTGTTACTGGCTGAAGGACTGTATCTCCATATTGTTGACTCTGTCAGAGGTAGGGCAGTATGCATCAGGGTCTCAAAACAAATAGCCACAGAGTATAGCCATGGTATATTCTTACACATTATAAGCTTACTGTACTGCAATCTTTGGCCATGGATGAACACTTAATGAGGCCTGCAGGATCAAAGAGCCACCCACAGGCTTTTCAAATGACTCTGGAGCCATTACACCCCATCTTGCTTCCACCAAGAAAATGAGACTAGAGGAGAATGGAAAGAAGAGTGTGACAAATTGTCAAGTTGTCCAGAGGCTCAGGACAGGTGCAGGAGGGAGAGAGAGGGGAGGTTCATTTTGGCAGGACAAATCTATTAACTAGTTTAACGGTTACCCTTCATTACACACTAACCCCAACCCCAGCCACCTTCACCATCATATCTGACTCTGCTCCAGCATATAAGCTCTGCATTAGCCATTAACCATTTATCAGCCTGTAAAAGAGAAAGTGATGGGTGTCTGCAGCTGAAGGTGGTGTCATGTCAGGCAAGCAGATCCATCACTTGTCCAGTTAAACACTTTTAAGAAAGTGAAGGTATCAAAGTTTTATTTTATTTTATTTATTTTAACAATTTAATTTATCCATGGGATCCTCTGCGGTTTCAGCCAAAAATGAAGAACTGTATAAAACCCACCTGACCTCATACAATATTGAGACCAACCAGCAAGATATTCACTTGCTGAAATATTGGCATTTAGATGCAGCTGCCATGTTTGTTACAAAACATAGCAACATTAGCACTGTAGCCAAAGTAGTGCAATTTAGTAGTACTGTGCTGATCACAGCATATAAAAAATGCTTATTTTTTAGCCATAATGTGAAATGTCTTAAAAGCCAACATTTGGTATTATGTCATATGGTTCTGCATTTTACCTACAGTATCGGCACCAAGTGGTTAACACTCACACAAAAATTTCACGAGGGTATATTTCAGGATTCAGTGGGTTGATCATAAACCTTTCATTCACAATATAATACCCAAGACAAATCAGAACATGTAATGTTCTGTAAACATGAAATAATCACACAAGACAAATAGTACGTTAGGTAACTTTAATAATTATCATTATCATTGTCAACAATATTCACAGCATGAAAATTTCACATATCTTTTCTTGTGTGAGCAGAATCAGTCGATGGAAGGTGATTACAAATCAAACATCTGTAAATGACAAATTCCGTGTTCTGGCTGAGAACAGACATGAGATGTACATTATTTAACACATCCGATACATGTACATGGATGTTTCTGTGTGTGTGTGTGTTCTTGAAGAACATGGGCATCAAGGTCTGTTTAACGACTCCATGTTCTTGTAAACCAGTATCCAAAGGGTAAAAACATAAATCCAGCTTTTTTATTAGATCCCATCCTAACCACACTGAAGCTGACAATATATCTACTAGGAACTTCTGGCTAGTCCCACTAACAGCCTTGTCTTGCACTACAGTGGGACAAGCCATTAAAATCATAAATAGAAAGGTGCTAATGAAATATCAATTAGGTCGTAAGAGAAGGCCAACGCTATGTTTATGAGGACAGAGCTCATTAAGAGGACTACTGGTAAAACCGTGAGATCATTTAGTAATCCTCCACTGATAATCCAATTAGTCCACAATGGATTTTTTCTGGTTGAGGAATCTTTGTTATTGGAGTAAAGTTTCACTGCATGAGCGATGTATAAATTTCAGAAGCTCCTTAAAGATCAGTTATGATGCTCTAATGGAGACTGTAATCTGTAATCGTTATTAGTTAAAAAATTATAGATTATAGATATTCAGTGAGTAATATCAGGTGATCTTGTCATGTGTGTTGAAAGGAATTTCAGGTTCTCTTCCCTGTTGTTCTGCATACATTTGTCTGCATTCATTCCTTCGTGGGAGTGTTGACTCTGAGAATCATCACCTCTGCAAATTTTGATATTTCAGCACTTGGCATGGCATACAATAAGAATACATCTATTTTTAATCAGGTATGTGTTTTTCCCCTTTCTCACTGACCTTCAGACCATGAAAATTCAACTCAATAATTTAGTATGCTCTACATTTCCCCTGCTTTGGTACATGGACAACATAGAGTTTGGTATGAACAGACATGCACACACACTCACGATGGCATCAAGGCATGATATATGGATTGTGATTGTTGTTTGTGGGGAATGTGTTTTCCTGCTGACAACAGACTTGTATCTTCGCCTACATTTTGTTTTAGATTGCATTTATTTTCTTTCATGAGATTTTCTCTTCCTTATCTTTCTCAAATGCGGTGCTTGCTACCGGTGGCTATAAGCACATAAATCCCATTTTCCACTTTTCCTCATTTTCCAATACTGGGATCAGGGAGTTGATTTAATTGACTTCACTATGGAAACGTGCTTTACATCTGCTGCTTGTTTTGTCTTTACAGTGATGTCAAGCAAAAAATCTCTTTTTTATACTATAAAGATTTGCCATTAGGTCACACGCTTCACTTTATTATTCACTGATTCATCATTTTGGGTTGAATTTAAATCTGATTTGCCGTATACTAGAAATGTTTTCATCAATTATACATGCAGTAGGACCAATCCATTTTTATACTGAACAATCTTTGGCCATGTCTGTTTCCTGTTTAATTTCACATCTAGCCGTCTCAGGCCTGAACACAACTGCTGCAATCCACTTCCACTTCGTGGTAATCTATCACAGACAGCACTATTTCATTTCAGACATACAGTGAGATCTCACCCTGTAAATCCAATCTGCCTCATCCATGAACTACTGTAACAGTATCTATTACTGCAAATGCTGAGACAACAATGTGTGTGAGATTCAGACAGCTCTGTAAGGTTTGGTTGTGCATCTTTTTGTTCTTTCACTCTGGTGACGGTTGCAGTAATGTACAGTATTTATAAGCACTCTTTGAAACAATATTGTGATTTTTTTACACACATTATCAAATGACACCGTCAAACAAAGGATCTCTTCAGCACGTCTCATCTCGTATAACCTTGATTCAAGGCCTTTAGATAAGAGCTTCACCTCATTATGGTATCTATGTGTTTGCTTGTGTTGAATTAAAAAAAGCTCATTATTAACATACTGCAGACAATACTGTCTCTATTAGACAAAGCACATGGCATCTGTTGAATGGAAATGAAGGTTGGTTGTATTGTCTCTAAGTTTATTCCTCTGGAGTAAAAAGCTATAAACTGCTCCTGTATCTTTTCACTTATATTCAATTCTTCACCAATGCTTATTTGCTGATGCATGGTTTTATCTTATCCAGACCTGTTTTGTTTATTTATATACTGGGAACTGAAGTTGAAACGTATATTTTCATAGAGTTGAAAAAATCTTGGGAAATGCAGAATATAAATATTACCAAATTAAGATGATAGTCTGAGGGCTCAATAGGAGTAGGAGTTTCACAAGCAGATTAACACGCCGACCACTACTCACCTGGAGCTAATTCCTGTGTTTTGAGTTGGTATCAGGAGAAAACTATGCATAAATTATGGTGTGTCCTGTTTGTGTGGAGGGGATCCCTGTCTCATTTCATGATACTTTATTTCATATAGAGTCAGAAACTCTAGTCTGGTAGTAATTTTACCTTATACTTATTGTATGGTGCTACATGATTAGTTATATATGCCAGACCATTTCTTTAACAGTCGCAATGCCAGAAGTCCACTTTTTGAAAATTTTATTTCAATTTGACATTTAGTCAACTTGTCCTACTTTAGACATATTTTTACAATAATCTCTAAAAATTAAAATATGTTAGTAGAGCTTGGACCCTCACAGTTCATAAGACTTGAATGTCTGCAACCTGTGGTGTAACAGGCTGTTTAAAGCTCTATGAATATAAATTGCAGCTTAAATAAAATTTACAATGCAGGTCATGATTCTGAAACTTGCAGGTTACTGTTCAGGAAAAGTGTCAATATATTGCCTGTATTTGTTTAGTGAAAATTAGTTTATAATCCATAGCTTATTTAAATTATTCCATATCTATCTATCTATCTATCTATCTATCTATAGCTCTGGTTGATTTACTGAGCTGTGTCTCTAGTCTTTATTGTGTATTTTCATAGCAATTCTTGACATTTAGAGCGCCATTGAGGCCCATTTGGCTGAGGATTTATCCAGCTCCCTTCTGCAACTTCCCCACAGACATCCATAAAATTTCCACTCCAGGGACAAACAGTGAAAACACCAGTAGACATCTGGGAAAGTGAGAGGAAATTTGATTGGTCATGCTCCACAGAGGATGGCTGGAAGGACATCCTGCGTGCTGTGACTGTGACACCTCCCAATGGTGTGTAAGGGACCTGTTTCCCTTTTTTTCACCCCACCTGGACTCAATCAATACCAATTTAGGCATAATCAATAGTTCACTTTTGGCTTATGATTGTTTGTCATTAGGACCACTGCTGTAGTCACACAGAAATATATAATGTCAAAGCTACAAACAAAACCAAATCAGTGATTGCTATAGTTAGCTATGGCTAAAGCTAAATTGAAACTTTTCCCCCTAGGTTATTCATTAATTGAATTCTTATAATATTAATGAACATCTTGGTAGTTGAGCTTGTTGTTTAACATAAACAGGGTAGTATCTAAATTATACATTGTCAACCTACAGTAAATCACATGCTATTGCTACGTTAGCTCTTGACTGTAACAGAATTCACATTTTAGTGTGTTTACTCAACTTTTAAATCACATACTTCACATATTTTAATTTATAAATTGTAAATTATTTTTATTATTATTATTATTATTGCATTATGACACTTTTTTTCTCAGTTAGTATAAAAGTAAAACTGTTTTATACTGTTTCCACATCAAATTTTAGGTCAACATATAAAAATACTGTACTAGTTTATGACATAGCTTAGCTCTTGTGATCTCCCTTCAGGTTAGCCAATCTGACAATGTGAAACCGCTCCGCCACCTCGCACATTATTTTCAGTAAGTGAGCTGCTGAATGAAATGGTGGAGACAATGTTATCTGAAATTGAACTCAGGTTTAGTGCACGAGAGTTCCTACTATCATCAGGTAGAGATGGGATTGACCCTGAGAGATAAATGGAGCTGTGTAATTATGTGTCTTTATCAGGTCCGGGCAGCCCTGGTGCTGGAAGAAGTCATCTGGGGTGTGTCCTTGTCATCGCTACATGAATGGCACACTGGCCAGGAAGTGGGATGCCAGCAATGGCCCTGTGGCGCTGCAACAGGAAAGGTGCTTTTTAGGGTAGTTTTTCTTTCTTTGGAGTATCAAAGCACTCATGCATGCTAGATAGTGCAGTTATTCTAGTTTTACAGTGTGCCTGGCCTGGCCAGCGCTATATTTATTTTCATAAAAGAGAAGGCATTTTACTTACCCACTGAGGCATGCATCTATGCAAGTATGTAATTATTATCATTATTATTATTATTATCATTTAGTCAATTTTGTGTCTGTAAGTTGAAGGCATTTGTTACACCTGTGTTTTTTCAGGGAGCCACTGTATCCCCAACTGGTATTTCACCCATTACCACTCGTTTCTTGTGCCTAGACACTCCCACACAGGAAGCAGCCATCATGTTTTATGTATGTGCTGTGAGCTGACAGCAAAACACTTAGTGTTCACAGAAATTTTCAGGCCAGTGAGCCGCTCTGGCTGTCATGTGTTGTGCTGTGTTTGAGCATTGTCCTGGAAAAAAAGGGAACTGCTCACATTTTGAGTACAGCAGGTTGTGTTGCGGGAAAAAAAATGACATCATTGAGACTCCTGCGTGGACTGACCGACACACAAACATACACACACACGCACACACAGATTAAATCAATAATAAATAAGAAGAAGAAATTATGTGGAAGAGAACCTGCAGTAAACACTGCAATTTTGCTTGGTATTTCTAGTGTTTTAGTTCTGTAGATATTAGTTGTGAGATCTGAGATCTCTCACAGTGTACTGTCTATTTGAGTGAATCTATTTTGCTACAATAAAGCTACTTTTTGCCTCTTTCCTCCATTTTATTTGGGCTTATCTGGACCTGAGGAAAGATGACAGGCTATTTTGCTGCTGCTGACCTATTTTTACAATGTGCAAAGTATGACCTGAGCTTCATAAATGCATGGATGCCACAGTGTACAGATTACATCCATTTATAGTGCAGAGAGAAAACAAAGGACTATTTAAACCACATTTATTTTTCCATCAAATGCCTCAAACCAAATGGGTTTTATCTTCTGCAAAGTAGCACTTCTTAAATTACCACTGGATTTGGAAAAAAAACATAACCATTCTCTTAGATAGATTAGCTGTGTAATAATACTGCTTTATCCCCGAATATCAGCTGAGTACGAAGACACCATTGAGACCAGCATAAGCATAGGCTCTGTGCAGCTCGTCTTTTTCATAACTCGTTTGAGGGCCTCATTCCACTCCAGCTTGTCTTTGAGATAATGTCCTATTTAATTAGAAATTGGAGATATCACATTGTTTTTTAATGAGAGGAGCACTTTACCAGAGCATATGAGGCATCAGAGAATCATACACAAGAAGGGTAATGGCTGCTTGCAAGGGCTTCAGGGATTCAGACGAGATGCATTTTCTCTCAACTGCTCTGTATTCCCCTTTCTCTATTCTCAAAATGCTTTCCTCCAGTATACCTTAACAGGGATAGAGGGAGCACTTTAGGTGTAATCCTGAACAAAGGATGTGTTAAAGTCCCAGATTCATTTATTAACAGACCTATTTTAATGTCTTTCCAATATCTCCTTTTGTCTTAATTGTATAAATGAGCACACACAATAATGTTGTATTTCATCCTTGAATAATCAGTTTTGTTTTGTGTTTTCTGTCCAAGGTGCAGCAGCAGGAAGGGAATGAAATGCAAATGCATTTGTTTGCATGGGGAGAACACAGGAAGAGAGCATTGAGCCATGAAAGCTGTTGCTGCAGGTTTTCAGCAGTTCTCTAATTCTTCTGCCAGCTCTGTGTCACGCATAGTGGCTTTGACCTTTTACTGTGTCACTGTCATGGAGTGAAGAGACACAGAAATATATGTCACTCAGACCAGAGGCCAAATGAAAGTGCCAAAAATCCCCCAAGTATTTTCACTTCCTACATTTCCATCACCTGGCGGAGCCACTGAAATAGACCCTCGAGGAGGTCAAGTTATTATATCAGAATTTAAAGGTTGGTAAATGCACCTTTGACTGCTGATGCATCTCAGTTAACAAGACCAGTTAATGATTTGTCAGTTGACAAAGGTTAATGTATGATGCATCAATGGAGAAAAGGGTAAATTATAATTGATATATATTCTTGGGGGAAATGTGTGCATGTTTAGATTCTATATTCAGTTAGCAGCAACAGCCAAGTAAACTGTTCCCAGAGGTTGGTTTTTTAAGGCTGTCACTAGAACTTTAAAAATGCTTCTGCTTATGTGTGACATCCTGAGACAGAGCACACAACATCAAATTCACAGGTTTCAATTTTAACTATTAAAAGTTCACTCTATTTTCATTCTTCTTCCCACCACTCTTCACCTTCTTCCTTGTCATATCTGTCATGCTCTCTCATCATCCAAGAACACTGGGTTATCTGGGGCAACAGCTGCATGCACCATGGCTTTCTTTCCAGTTTCCAAGAGCACTCCTGTAAAAAGCATTATGATAGAGAATTGCCAAATAAATTTGTGTCATGTAAAATGATTTATCTATTTCACCTCATTGTTTTTTAGCGGTATGGCCTAACAGTTTGTATGGAGCTTTGTATTTTGTTGCACCATTGTACCATTAAAGGAATAGTTATAATAGATACTTTGGAAAAAATGTTACATGAGAATTATAAAGCCCTTGTCATACTAAATATATGCAGCCTGGCTCATTCTTGCTGACCAACATCTCCAAAGCTCACTAATGAACTAGTTATATAAGAACAGTTACACTACACAGTTTCAGTTACACTTCATTTTGTTACCTTCAGGCAAAGCCAGACTAGATATTTTCCTTCTAACCAGTCTGTATGTTATTCTACGCTAACTAGCTGCAATTGTTTGTACAGTGTGAGTTTTACTGTTCTAAGCAACTAATGTTAAACTGTTCCATTAAAATATAACCAATTAACTCTATTAGTATTAGTCTTAGTGAAAGTTAGTTATAATGTTAATGTAAGCATTATTTTTGTATGTTAAAACCTCAAAATTCACCAATAAAAATGAATTTGTGTCTGTGTCCTGAAGTGTATTTTCCTCAAAGTGCTGAATATGACGCGAGTATTGCAAATTAAAGCTGCAATGAAAGCAGGACAGTATACTACAGTGTAGGTAGGTCTTCACATCTGATTTGTAGTTGGAGGCGTGAGATATTGATGCTGTCAACGTAATGATAAGTATTCTGTCAGGGTGTCAGAATGCTTGCTGCTAATAGGAACTGTGCTATCATCACCAAAGTGCCCAACAGACTCTAAAGCGTCAATGACAGCATTGTGACTTGGATAAGAAATGGCCCTGTGAGGAGCGTGGCTTGAGCCATCAAACTGTGATCACTTGTAGTTGCAGGCACAGAATAGATAAACCAGGGCTGCAGCTTCTGACAAGGTGCTGACGGATACCCGGCTTCGCTCCAACCACAGTCCTGTTATTTGTCACCTTACTGGCACTATTGTGTCACCACTTGATGGAGGAATAAAATATGATTAGTATGTGTCCTAGACAAAGAAGCCATGATATAGGACAATTTTTGTATATAGATTAAAAGTGCCATTTATGTATGTATTTATTTTGGGATCACAACAAGACACAATATAAAAATAACATGTGTGATTATAATTTTTGTTCTACAAATTATATTTTTCTAGAGAACACCTTTTTTGCATCCCGTGTGCTAAGCTAATTCTCCTTATTCCCAGTGTCACTTATTCATGTTGGTTATACTTGTTAAAGACATGTAGACATGTACAACAAGTAATATTATGAGGACTGGACTTGACTTTTGAAAATATAAGATTTTGAAACTCACAAGGTGAACTCAAAATTTAAAATAGTTATAGGTACAGGGGGATGAGAGTCCAACCATGTCTTATCAGGATATAATTAATTATTGATGATGGGCAGAATTTGAGCCAGACTAGGTGTTTCCCTTATTTCCAGTCCATTCTTTATGTTAAACTACGTTAACTGGCTGGTGGTTCTATCTTCATTATTTACACACGGGAATGGTAGTGATCTTCCCATCTAACCCTTGGTAATAAAGCAAATTATATGGATTGAGCTATTTTTTCAAAACTCTGGCTTTGTCTCATGTGGCTCTGCCTCCCCACAGTAAAGTCCTTCTCCACTGGCCGACACAGCGTGCTCTCTTAAGATTAGATTTGAATTTATGAAGATTGCCTCACCTGGCACTCTGCTGTAATCTATACTGGTGTAGTAAGTCACATTTAGTTCCTCATTTCCAATGCAGTCAAGAAAACCCATATTTCACCATGACAATGTAATCACAGGTCCACATTAAAAAGTCATTATTGTTTAAAATCAGGGGCCTGACTGAGAAAACACAGACTATACTCAAGCTGTCTTTCCAACTCACACGGATGTTTACCCAGGAACGGAGGGCAGCATGATTTAAGCCCACGCTTACAACCTTATTGATCACATGGACACACACACACACTACACACACACAGAGTAATATCAATGTCTGTTGGATTCACTTGTGCGTTTTGTGCTGATTAGCAGGTAATCTCAGTAACAAGCTCTGATCCCGGCAGATTAGCAGAAGGATAAGTACACAACATATTTGTTCTGATAGCTCAGACATGCTATAATCCATCTCTGCTCTAGTGCCCAGTGGCCTTACATGAAGAGTTTGTACTGTATGTTCTCTATTTAGTTGTAATAAAACCCAGCGTTATAAAATAATAGATGCAATTAGATGTTTCATATCCTACAGACCAAAACAGGATGCTTATTAAAACAGGCTTTTAGAGGAATGTCTTATAGAATTTTTGCAGATACTCGAGATACTTGCTTATTAATAGTCCTTCTTTCCAATTTTGTTAAAAACTCTAACCAGATTTTTCCTATAACTCCTTATTTCATTACATTTCATTGTATCAAAGAATGAGCTGAGTCATTTTTTCCATATAAGCCTGAAAATGTCTTCAGGCATAGAGTTGTACAATTAATTGCTCAACACACAAGGCTAGCTTTGATCCTGACCTGTGGGCGAGAAGGTAAAATTAAAGAACAAAGAAGCTGTAGACTCATCTAATGTGATCTTCATATCATCTTCCATGCTCTGAAATCCTGCCTTGGGTGTATTAACTTGTAGAGATTGCTTTCGTGCATGTTTCACTGACTGTTTGCAGGCAAATTAAATCAAATTGGTGGATATAGTTCTTCTTTTTCTTTATTTCTGAACATAAAGTGCATCATACCTTGTATTGACCTTATCAGGATGCATTCATTGGTGAACCATTAGCATCCCCCTTCTCCATCCAGACTTTAATCAGCATGCTTTCAGTAAAGATCAATAATGTCTTTTCATGTCTCACACTTTTCACAATTTTTTTTTCACAAATCAATATAGTGTGTCATGTGTTGTTCTGCTGCTGCCTTTCATCCCGGTACAAATACAATACACTACCATGGCTCCATTCAGCTTTTACTGGATCCTGCCAAAGTAAAGTAAGTAAGTGGTATAATTTTATCTTTTGTAAAGGTTTTCTTCTGTACAAAACGCCAAACACTGGCCAAGGAGATTAAGATTGCATTAAAAATGAAATTTCTCTTAATCCACAGTCTTATAGGAGAGAATTAATTTCAATGAAAAAAATGAAGTCATTCCTCACAGAGCCTTTGCTGATCCTTGATCCATTTAAATTGATTTAATCATAAAACCATGTCTTCAGTTTTACAGGTGTATTATTTCAGCAATAGAATGGCAATGTGGTTTTATGAAATGCATATCCTACCCCAGATCAGTGGGGATTGCAGCGCCTTTGTTAGTGCTGAAGCTTTGTTTTCCTCTAGATTTATGATCGTTGTGGGGACTTGGCAGGAGCTTGTGTGATTACTGCTAACACACTGATTTATACCTCACTTTTAATTATCCGAGGGGGTCTGCAGCTTGCCTGTTCCAATACACCCCTTCTTTTGGTACCAGGAGTGGAAAAAGGAGCTCTTTCTGGTTTCCACCATACCCATTCTCCCTGTGTCTGTGGTACAGAACTTATACAGGAATCCACTGAGCCCCTGGCAGTATCCAGGTTGTCCCCGGAGAAGAGCAGATGGATGTCCCTGACATTCATACCCAGTATGGGATCTGAAAGGAGGCTTTATGGAAATATGAAGCTGCTGTCCACTGGACATGTAACTCTAACACTCCCCAATGGCCTATAAATTATATGGTCGTGAGAGTCACACAAATCACTTCCCTAAGTCTAGCGTCTCTAGTTACTCTAGGTTTTGTTTTTTATGGAGTCCTCTACTGTGAAATTACAAAAGCCAGGTCTCATTTCAGCAACAAGCTATTGATTTTACCAACTTATTTAGTATTCAGTATTCATCTATAGGATTTGAAAAACCTATTAGTGCCCTTAGACTGCTCTTAATTTTGAAAGTTAATTGGATAAGAAGTGTCTAGTTTAATAATTTCAAACATCATGTCCATAATTCATTGCTTAGTCATCAAGTAATTTCAGCACAAAAGATTGTTTATTATAGTGGAGAGACACTAAGGCCATTAAATCTGGTAATAAGATGTGCATTATGAAATTAGATTAGAATCCCTGGAACTACTGCTGATCTTTCTCTCTCTTTTTTTTTAAATATCCTATGTATGAAATGCAAATAGAAAATAATAAGCAGACAAAATAGTCTGCATTGTTTTTTGCAATTGTTTAAGCAAATCCATCCTATTGGATGGAGCCTGGAGCCTATTCCACCTTTCATTGAGCACCAGGCGGTACCCCACCTTCTGCCCAATGTACCCTTTGACAGGTCGCCAGTCTATCACAGGGCTAACATACTGTATAGAGAACACATTCACACCTATGGGCAATTTAGAGCCACAAATTAAGCTAAGGTGCATGTATTTGGCCACATGTTGAACTGCCCACACAAATTTGTCCAAGGGGATTAATACGGTATCTATTATTATTATTATAAAGACCATATCGTAAAAACAGATACAGTTTTAATGATGTTTGAAGAAACATATTTGTTCTAATCATGACAATCATAATTGAACAGCTTCAGTGCTGCTCACAAGGGGACATGTCTTGGATTTAAGGAGGGTTAATCTTAAGCCTGACTGTTTTGTCCTTTCTAATTATTTTAAATGTCTGTCATAAAGCTGTCCCTAGGGGGAGGGATCCAGTTCAATGTCTGTTTGAACTTCATATCAGCAGCCCACGGACTCCCTATTAATCCTTCTATTGTCCTACAGACCTGCTGTGTGTCTACCCTCCAATCAACAATACAAAACCAAAGACAGTTAGGGAGAATTAATCAGCTAGAGCTGAAGACATCATTCAATATATACAGTTTTAATATGCTTGGATAAAGCACATCATGAACATCTTCCGTGAAATAATAATAATAAGTGAAAAAGTAAAACTGAAAAATTTGAAAAAGACAAAAGACATTTCACTCCACTGTCACGATAACCAATTTCTGTCAGATAAAACATGATTATCACAATTCATCATGCATATTTGATCATCAGTACAAAAAATAGGGTTTTTAAAATCAAAGGATTGTGAAGATAATATTAAGGATTTCCTCGTCTTTATTACTTTTCAGTACGGACTGCTGCTGTCTGGGGATATGCAGATAATATTGTAGCCGAGAGAGTCGTGGGTTTTGCATTGCCATGCACATCATTTTCATTTTCTCATAGATAGTCGCTCCATCCCATTTCAGTTTTTTGTCTGACTCCCTGTCTCAATTTACTTCAGTCCTATTCAAAGTTTGATTGCTGAAAATCAGTGATAGGCACATCACCTGATTATATGAGCATGCAGGGCTCTGTTGTGTGAGCAGGTTTGGCGTTTGAGGGGCTTCTCTGCCGCTGCTCCACATGGGGCTTTATAGTGAGATTAGTGTAGTTGTCAGGGCCTCACACAGGAAATGTGATCTGATTAGTGAAAACTCCCAAGACCTCCGCACCAAGGATTTGTCTCATAACAACATGCACGCTAAGCAGAAATCCTGAGTTTAGATTTGGATGTCTCAGTTCTTTCCTGTCCACAACAACTAAGTGAGGCTACATGTGAATATAGAGGTGTGTGGTAAAGGACATGGACATGGACGGATTGCTGTTGTCACCTTGATGGATTAGTTCTCTCATTGCTAGCTCCAGCGATTAGGTTGGCGGCCCAGGAGACAGAAACACGTCTGCTGCGAAATGCTGATGCTAGACTTACTTAGTGATTATAAGTTGCTGCATCACTGCCAAGCAGGGCAGCACACCCTCACTGGGCTTCAGTGCGTAATGAAATGGACTCCCTCAGAGGGAAGGACACCAGTCTTCACAGTCATGGCAGTTTATTCAGTCAAAGCCCATATCTTCTACATATACACACCTTCTTTTTTCTTCATTCTATGAGAAAGTGCACAACATACACATACAATAAACTGCTCAGCTCTCTCAATCCCCTTGCACAATAAGGCTATTCCTCTCAAGCAGCCCACTTTCATTTGTTCAGTAGTGAATTCTCTGGCTGTTAAACTGAAGGATTGAGTGTAGTGCTTGTCAAGCGTTTATCTTTTGCCCTGATTAATTTTCATTTCCAGGATGGAGTGGCATCCAGAGTCATTATTTTGTCTGAGACAAGCAGATCTCACTGCAAAATCCGGAGACATATCATCTTGTGTGAGTCATCCCATTGTTTCTCAAAGACATTGCAACATTACTGTACTAAGAGAGATGATTGCAGCAGAATTTTATGGACTATTACTGTGAGAGTGATGGATCTAGTGACCACAGAGTAATGACATCCTTCTTCCCCACACTACTGGGTTTAACAGTATATAAATGTGATTACACAGGAAAAACTGTTTATTTCAGTTTTATTACTGCATACGAAATTACACCATATTGTTTCCATAATAACCTAATTTTGTAGAAACGGACTGCTTTGTAAGTTAAGTAGCTTGTCTCTTTGAGTTTAAGTGAGAATCATTTTCTAATGATTGTTTATGCTGTTTTCAGCATGTTCATAATGAAAGACCCAATATGATATCTGGAAATTCCAGTTGCCTTATTAAACTCTTTATCATCAACAAAACCTATAGTTTATGAGCAGTTAATTATGAGTTGTTAATTGCTACCATTGGTATATGTAAAGGCTGCAACCTTCTCAATAAACTTGTGATGTTTTCTATTTCCGTAGCATGAAAATCATCATGAACCATAGATAAGATTTTATTATGTCAGACATTCCATTAACAATAAAATGTGTTTTTTCCCCTCATGCATATTCAAAAGTTAAGCCATATGTGTTCATAAACGGTAACTACACAGTAGCAAACATTACTCTCTTGAGCAGAAAACAAAAAGATGTGAGTGAGGGAAATTCCTACTATTCTTCCTGTAGTAAAATCATCAGCCACGAGAAGCACCACTGCCGCAGCATCATAAAGATAAGAAGACAGGTGTTTTCTCTGCTCTCCAGCCATGTGCCACTGTGGGCTTTTGTCTTTACACACACACACTTCATTGGATGGATGCCTTTTATAGCTCACGTCACAGAGAAATACACTTCTATTTCTACTGATTGCTGTTGCCTCCTGGGCAGTTATCATGCTATTGTCACTGTTACATTGGTAGAACTAATGAATCCAATAAGCGTATGTTTGTCAGCCCCATACCTTCGAATACAATGCTGTTATGTATAGGTTTATGTGACTTTGCTGTAGAGGGTTTGTGTTAATGCATAATTTATGATAAATTATGTGTCTGTGGCAATGAAAAAAATGAAGTCTTGTATCAACATATGCTGAAATGCCTGGTATCACATTATTACGTAGGGTTAGTGTTGTACAAATTAACAAATGCCTGTTGTTATTTTTGGAAATCACACAGTGGATTTGAAGTCTGCCACCTTCCATCTTTTAGAGAATACTCGTCTGCCCTCTTCAGGCCTGGAAAGTATTT
Organism: Ctenopoma kingsleyae; assembly: GCA_032353495.1. Lineage (NCBI taxonomy): Eukaryota > Metazoa > Chordata > Actinopteri > Anabantiformes > Anabantidae > Ctenopoma > Ctenopoma kingsleyae. The sequence goes on along the minus strand of JAUBNQ010000004.1, from coordinate 10,528,520 downwards.
GTATATTTAAAAATGCCAACATTATGTAGATGATCAGATTCAGCACTGTGTTTAGTAAATGTCAGAAAATCCAATTAACCCAACAGGTGTGGCAGGTGCAGCACTGGGTGTTTCACAGTAGGTGTACTTTCTTCCCCTTTGTCTTGTTTTTTTGTCCTTTAGAGGACCAGACAGAGAATATCTAACTGAACTCACCAGGTAACTTATTTGCAATTAGATTTATTTTATTTGCCCCATTTCTTCCTACTAGCATCTGTAGCCGGTGCTGGAGCCAATTACTCCCTCAGTAAAAAGGTCCAAGACACAGATCTAGTCCTGTGTGTGTGTGTGTGTGTGTGTGTGTGTGTGTGTGTGTGTGTGTGTGTGTGTGTGTGTGCTCCTGTGCGTGCGTGTGTGTGTGCGTGCGTGTGTGTGTGCGTGTGTACGTGCAGGCAGCAGTGCATCTGCAATTTGTGACAATTCCCATCGAGGGGCTGGAATTCTCTGGGGGACTCCCAGGAAATTACACCTTGCTCTCATCATTCCATCTTCCCAGAGCCTGTTGAGCTCTCCACTTCCTCACCAACTCCCCCCGCTTCAACTGACACAGTTACTCTACAGCTACAGTATATGGCACTAAAATGTTACAGCAGCCCAGTTTTTGAAAAGCCATTTCATTTTTCACTCACGTCTGGGACTTGCAGTAATGGACTACTCTCACTCCACATGGTTCCATCAGTAATATACATTCAGAGCAATACTCGCTGGCCTTCTGCAACCTCAAACAGTGGATGCAATTATGACAGGCCTAATGCTATAGTGAATAGCACCGTCAGACTGCTTTTAGCCAGGCGGAGGGCCACACTGTGCTAGATACACTTCATGAGATTTAGCCTTTCCAATCCCTACAGTAATGAATTTAAAGCATCACTGTAAGTCATAAGGTAAAAATTGAATAACAGTTGTCAAATCAGAAATGCAGCTTCACACAGAGATCCATGATTACAAAAGTGAAAATGTAATTCTTTCTTTGGCAGGCCTCCAGACTGAATTGGAGGAGGTTAATAGCTGAGTCTCCATCAAGGGTTATACACAACCTTAAAAACACAACAGCTGGCAGAAAGCTGTTTTAATATCTACAGCGGTATTTACCTGCATTGCAGTTTAACAATCTCAAGAAAATCAAAGCTGGTGATCAGAATTGTGCATTTCTGTATCCTGTTCTCCACTGAGGGTTAGTGCAGGTCATGCTGAGGCTGCTGTTAGGTCTTTTCTTTTCTCACACAGACTTAATCAGGCAAGAGGCATGATAAACCCCCCATGCTTCCTGCTAGTGATCAGGAACTGACTTGAAAGATGAATGTTTGGTTTTAGTGAGCCCCCGCACTGTCACAGTGATGATTGCACCTTGTAATGCATCAGCAATACAAGACAAAAATAAATCAAGTGAGAAACACTTGACACAAATTGTGGACAAGATGTTTCAGTCCCATTAAATCTTGTGTAAAGAGGTAGGATACTCGATCATTAAATGGATCACTGTATGGTTTTTGGAAACTTTCAAAGTGGGGAAACTGTATCCAATACTATAATATGATGTATGATATATGATGATATATAATATGATATATATATATATATATAATATGATAATAAACTTTTGTAGCCTTGTATGAACCTGATGATCCTTCACCACAATAGTGATGGCCGGAGTATAGTATTCATGGTAGACATGGTAAGTTTTGTGATGGATTTGCATTTGTCACCAGGTTAACATTTTCTCTTCCTGCAGAACTACCATCTTTATTTAGATTTGTCAATAATTTTACTTTCCAACCAAATGTATGAAAAATTAAATTCCTGCATCTGTAGGAAACATTTCATGTGTTAATCAGCGTCATGCTAATTTAGCTCAAAGGACCATTGTACCTACTATTAAGTATAGGTTTGCTAAGTGACCCTGTGGCTTGTACCCTTCTTTTCAGTTGTAATTAAAGTTTCAAAAGAACCCAAGCATGTCAGGTAAAATTATAGGGAAATACATTGTGTGTTTTCAAGGCTTTGGCCAATTTAGAGTAATTCAGTAAGTTGTAAATTGGGGAAGGCGGTAACCACTACATAGTTGGAATATAATACATAATCTTAAATAACAACAACAGTGAAGTTATTGTTTACAGTGAGTTCATGTCTCACTGTACAGTAAACAATACCCTACACAGTAAGTCTAGACTGTTCTGTTGTTTGTTTTGTGTGTTTGCTTCATGGGCATAATCCTCCCCGCATGATATGGCAGCGAAGCATTTAAATTATACCAGAAAGCAGCATGTGGCTGGGATACATCCTGCAGTAATAAAACCAATATTGCAAGATAATTATCATGGATTTTTACAATATGCCCATTGCGTTTCTCATAGAGAAAAAACTGTCAGGCTTTTGAGGATGAATTTTGCTTTTTATTAGCTCACAGTAAAACACTGTCTTAGATATGATACAATAGTCTAACTTTATAGTCAGGGGAACATACAATAAAAAAATAAATGCATCAGTGATTGCATACTAATGTAATGTGCAACATAAAGCATATTATGCAGTATGTAGTCACATTGTTCGATGGCTTGTTTCATATGTGATATGTGGGCTCAGCAGAATAGATGCTTATATTACCAAAACAACAGCTGCAAGGTGTAGACAAATAATAAAGAAATAAAAATTGAAAAACAATATATTATAACCAATGAAGTAACAAATTAAGTGCAGTTCTGGAACCCAAAACTCTCTCTTACTAATTTCTTACTGCAGAAAGTCTCACTAGAACTGCAGATGTTAGTCTCCATGCAAACAAGTGAGCAATCGTATACCGGATGTTTCAGAACTGTGCCTATCTTCAAAATATTCAGATATCTTGTTTTGTTTTTGTTTCAATAAGAACTTAAAATAAGAATATCTTGAATATCTTTGATGATATCTTGAAAATTATGCCATGTTTGACTGGGTAGCGACGGGAGTGATGAGAGCATAGGAGACAGTGACACGTCAAGGTACCTGAGCCGCATTAAAACCAATTTACTGCTGTGCATGACTGAACCAAAAGACCAACCTGCTTTTAATTGGCAAGAAAGTCCCCAAAAATACAACCAACTAAAGGGCAGTTGTATCTACTTATTTTAACCTTTATAGCAGACACAAATCCACCACCTGCTGTTTCCAGTCCTCCTCAGGTAAATTTACTACATGGAAGGTAATTCTGCGGTCTTAGTGCATTTTACCACAGTATTGTGTAACAGACGAGCGGCAGTACATCCTGACACGTGAGCAGCAGGTTAGTTTCTCTGACTGCACTTTTTGCAGTCTGTCAGAATGAGCCATGACTGAGCAGGTGGGATTGTCCCACCATGGAGATGAATGCTTCAGGAAGCTGTAAATCCTCCGCCGCCTTCCATTTGTTTATGCCTCCTGTTTCGCGCCAAACAAACTACTAGATTTCCCACGAGAGCTCCCAGCCCCCACACAGCGTCCTCAGTGGACATGCTTTATGGGCCCCACAGCCAGATGAAAACAGTTAAAACACCATTTTTAAAAAGCTGTGTTTGTGCAGATGTGAGAGCGAGGCTTAGATTCAGGTCGATTGTTTGCACAAAAGGACGGGATGTGCTATAAATTGGCATGCCGATCATGCCCGTCATTCTCCTGAATCAACGCCCTGATTCATTTCACAGACAAGCAATTATGCTCCAATTTTATTTTAATCCATCGCTTGATTCATGCATCAAATCCTACAACACTGGGACAGGTGACAAAAGAGGGGGAGCTATTGAGGGGTGGGAAAGAAGAGTCCTCAAACCACTATCACAATGTTACCATGATGCTTACTGTATAACATTCCTCAAACGACATCATAGTTTTTACACTTTTAGCTTTACACCATGTAATTAAATGGATCAAATACATAGAACATTTGCCTTCTTTTTCTACTCTTGGATCATCTTTCAGATTTCAGTTTTTAAATAAATCCTCGTCTTTGTCGTGCTTAAGCTCATTACATACAAAATGCACTGAACTGAGATTTGCAGCTATTTCTCACTTAAATGAAAATCCAAATTATGTCAAAGCAGCTATCCCAGCTGAATTCTGTTAATTAGGTGCACCAAAATGACAGCACAAGCTTTTCTATTTTACACTGACTTGAGTTTGTTAAACTGGGACTAAGTCTAAACCGTGTGTGAGTGTGCACCTAACGTTTGAGTTTTATGTCTCCGTGCCAGAGTGTTTTATTAACGTGGTGCCTCACAGACGAGTTGCCATATTTCACTGGTGAAGGACGTGACCCTGGTTGTTTACTTCCCATGATGAAATTGTCCAGAGGTTGATGACTCCGTAAATAAACAGTTCATGGAGCAGTAGCTCTTGACTTCTGGTGACCAATGTAATTATTATTGTATAATCATCACAGGGCAGTTGTGGCTGACCACGTTTAAGGCTCCTTTGAGGCTGCTTTTCTTTTTTAACTATTAAGAGTTTGGTGACTTTAATTATATTTCATTAATAACCTCCTTGAACTAAGGCATTTTAAAGCATTTTAAAGTGTTGTTTTGTCTAGTTGAAGAATGAGAGATCATCAGTTAGTATATAATCCTGTCCTAATGGCAACAAGACAGACAAACATATTCTCTCACGTCAAAAACTCAAAAAGCTCATTGACATGAGACAAGCACGTCATCAGGGCCTCACAAATCCAATTGCACTCACAAAGCAGACCTGCTCATATAGAATTTAATCGAATTTACTGACGATTAATGGACATCTTGTGGCTGGAGTTGTGTGTTAACACCAGAACAGCTGAAAAGTGGGATGTAACAGAGAAACAGGAAATATGGCCTCAGTAGCTAAGTTTCCTCTTGTTCCTCCATATAATTAAAAAATCTATTTCTAATCCATTTACCTCATCACACCTATGTCATTATCTGAAAATGAGCTCAAGAGTACAGTATATAAGATTATTTACTTCCCAGAATGTACATTTGCAAAACATTTACTGCACTGCAAGCACAATTTATGTGTTAATTAAGCTCTGAATGTTCTGTAAGCCACCATGAGGTCAAGTTTTCTACATCAGCCACCTTACCATGCTTTGTCAGCACAATTTACCGCATATAGCTCCACTGTATGGTCAATCTATAGAGTCCTCCCTCCTCACACCCACACAGCTGTTAGAAACTGTGTTGCAGAGGGAGAAATTAAAGGGCCACAAAAAAAAGTAATCTATAAACATATTATGTCCTGTTGTTAATGGAAATGTCATCAGCAGAAATCTCACAGCTCTATTGAGCGATGAGCCAATTTCCCTGACTATCTCTAAACCACTGAATGTAAAATGGCTGGAAATTCCCAGGATTAACTAGGTACAGTAGCAACAATTCACCACCAAAAACAAAAACGACCAAATTTTCCAGCCAATTACATTTAAAAGCCTCTTATCAAGACCGTGAATGGGCCGTAATAAAAAAAAAGAATTTGACAGTAGAAGTAAAGAGCTTCTCTTGGAGGGTGAATAATGACACATAAACATTTACTGTGTGTGGCCAGTCTCTGTTGGCCACTGGCCTTCACTGCCCTTCCACAATAATCCACCCCTCCTCACTAAGTTGTCATAAAGTGAGATATCTGTCTCTGAAGCCCGCATCTGTGGTTGATTGACCATAACACTGACTATAGCTACTCCTGAGGCAACAGTACCACAGTCACGCCTGTGGGATACCGAATGTGGGAATCCTTAACCTTTATTTTTTCCATTGGCATTTCACTGGTGTTTGTGTCTGCGTTTGATGATATGAAGTCATACAGGAAGAACAGATCAAATTAAGGTTTCCTCAGCGTTACATTAAAGGACAGGAGTTGTTATCAGAGTGCTGCTTTTCCCGATAGTGTTGGTAGATCAGATACTACCGCTCTGATCAACAGTGTAATATCCAACAAATTACCATTTTACCAGCACGCAATAAATGTGAAAATGAAATGGATTCTGCAAAGAGCTTCAGTTTATCAGATTTAAATGTGCAGTAGTATCTGAGTTGTCAGGAAAGCTCTCATACGACAAACAACATTGCTGCAAACACATTTTAACAAAACATTTAATAAGACAACATTTATAAGATAGCAGCTCTGTGTATGATGTATTTAGGCACTGATACTGAAAATTAGCATGTTAACATGCTAACAATGGCAATGCGATCAACCTTATCTGCAGGTGTAATTTTTGGTTGACACAGCTACAACATAAGATAAAAACTTACAGTCCACAGTTTGCCGGTTTAGGCTTGTGATGCATAACAAATAAGGTACATTCTCTACAAACAATTACTGTATGTATTTTAGTATATTTATTTTAGAATTTGACAGACTGAATATGCAGTTGACACTGATTATATCATTAGTCCCACAGTCCCACTGCAGTAAGTGCTGCGTTGATTGCTCTTTCTGAGCAGACTTTTACTCTCATGATTTGCAATTGCTTTCCAAAACTCTTTCACAATTTGTATATTTTCACTCATTTTAGAAAACAGCTTAAGTGTGATATTAAGAACATAAGCAGCTTTCCAATAATAATATTCATTTTAATATAGTATTCCACAGTGGCTCTGTTGTGTGTGTTGTGTGGTTAATTGTGGCTCAATTTAGACTCCTAGTGGAGAAAACTGAAAACAGCTAATGTGGCTACAGTCTGCTTTTTTTCTTCTTTAGGTACTTCTTTAGATATTTCTCTGTCTGGGAGTTCTCTATTACTAAAGCTACCTGTTTGTCCTGTTTGTACCTGTTGATAACCTCACAGATCTCATTATTATTTTTCCACTCAGTCACCGTTAAGGGAAGAAACCAACCAAATGCAACAGCTCTGATTGAGTGCCCCACACCTGCGTGATTACACTGGAAGAGTGGCAACATGGGAGCATGAAAATGATGAAATAATGAGCAGCAACAAGACCAGTGAGGCTGCAGGTGTCTAGTTAACGCTCACGCCTTATTGGCAGGTTGTATGTGGTCTAGTTTGAATTCCTCTCAGACATTAACTCAGTGACGTGTTTCACAACTTGAACAACCTTTGACTGATACAGTTGGCATGGCAACTTTCATGTCAGACATTTTGTAGCAGATGTAACTGCATCACAACTGATCTGCTGCCAATAGCTTGAGTGTATTTTACATTATATTTTCACATGAATGTTCTACCTTGTTGATTTTTTTAATGCACTTTATCTGGGATGCTCTAGTGGGATTTGTTTCTGAACATCTCACTCCAATAGTCCTGGCAGTACTTTTATCTCCTACTATCAACAGTGGGTAAACAAAAAAATAACTTGACTTATAACCCTTCATACTCAGAAAGAGTCCATGAGTCATGTGGGTGTTAAAGATTTTGTGGCATCTTTATGGGTTGTTGTGGACAGTCATACTATTGTAAAGAACCAAATATTACCAAGAATCATATCTTTTTATAGTGTACATTCATTTTTTTCACGATAAAGACAAAAAGTGCTGCATTCAGATTTGCAAAGGTTTATCAAAACGAGGTTCTGCACAGTCTCAGTCTACTGAAGATTCTTGGAGTGTCCACTAGGGTGTGCAAGAGTGGAGCAGAAGATGATAAACCTGCAGAATAGGTGTTGTATGAGTCATTCCCTTTAATCAGCAGTTATTAATGAACTGATTTTAACACTGCATGGCAAAGATGAATCATAAACCCAGTTAAGTGGTTGTTTTCACTAGGATATTTTTGGCTTATAAAGCTCTAGCTGTACAGTGTTAGTTATATTGAGTGCTTGATGTATACTGTATGTGACCTTTTCACAATGATACACTAATAAGAACTAGTTATAACTAAGTAAGAACTTCTCCACAGTTTTAATTGTTTGTTTTTTTTGTTGTTTTTATTCTCTACTCATAACTCATTGAATGTATGCTACTGTCAGTGTCTTACATTCAATGCATTGCTGGAATGAGAACTCACCAAAAAAACAAAAAACAATAGTGTGTGAGATGATGTATAGATGTGTCATAAACTTAGCTGGGGGATTTGTGTTATTGTGTTTACCTGGACAGTGTTTGTCAGTAAAAGTCACTGGGTCAGATAATTGAGTAAAAAGAGACAGATGGTGGCAGCATTTACTGCTGATTACATGGAGGTCATAAACTCCCTTTCAGTAACTGGGGTTGTCAGGTCCAAGCGTATTAAACTGCTAGGGCCTGAATCTTAGAGGTATGCAGCTGCATCAGTAGTAATACACTAAACACTATGGGCTCCAACATTGAGATTACAGGCCCACAATATTGATCTTCACAGTGAGACCAGGATTCATGTCCTTAACAGTTTGTAACGTATAGTGTTTTTAACATATTCCTACATCAGTCCATGTTTCTGCAATCCTGCAAAATAACCATGGTGCTTCAGAGCAAACAGAATACTTAATGTTCTCCTCACATCATAAGAACTGGAACACTGTAGCTGGGGACATAGGCGCTGTCAGTCATACAGAATGAAATATTCCATACCAGAGGCCTCTAGCCTACAGCAAAGTTGCATAGAATGTCTGCATTTGCACAATGCAGGAAATATAAATAGTATATGCTGATGTAGGGCCATGCGCAGTGTTGTGAAATCACATGAGGGCACAAGAGCAGCAATGTTTCTCTGAAAACCTGCTGGACAATCTAAAATGCATAATTCTGTAAAGATTTATGACTTTAAGTCCAGAAGAAGAATGTGCAAATGTCCACATAGTCAAAAAATTTGAGCGTTTCAGACTAAAACAAAAAGGCATGTGTGATAATCTTCTACCTATTAACTTTTACTTACATATTTACTGGGGGTGTTCTGTATTATTTACACTGACTCAACATTGTAAATAGAAATTACACAAAGCATTAGCACTAATTGAATATGGTGCTAATACTAGCACTGCAATGACAGTTCATGTTAGATTTATATCTGTTTCATGTTGCATTCTGTTGCACGGCCTGCTCGCTCTTTGTTTCCATTCGTCTGGTGTATTGGCTTCCCCGAGAACAGCTGCTGTGGACAGTGTTTACACATCATACTGATGTATTTGTCTACCAACTCAGCAAGACAGGCAATCAATATTCCAATTAAAGGTAAATTTCCATTCTTGCCCTGTAGAACACTGAACATCAGTCAGTATCTTTGTCAAAATGATTGCCAGCATATGTTCAAAAACGTGCTTGGAGGGGGATGTGAGTAAATGCCAGTGTCAGTATATCTGTATAAAAAAAGTAAATCCTCCAAACTATATTATAATGTTAGAAAACCAGACAGTTGGTAAAATGTAAATCTTCATCATTGCTGAACAATTCTCCAACCTCTGATATGCAAGTCTGCAGCTATTTTAACAGACATTTTCTCACAGCCATAAGAAAAGTACAACCCAGATACTGATAATGTTAATGATGGCTCCTTCATTTTGAAGTGCCCCGGTTAGCCATGACAGTGTGACGGTGTAAATGAACAAACCATTAAATAGAAATCAGCCATCATTTTCAACTGTGAATTGTGAAAATGTCTTCTGTGGAAACAGCCCAATATTTCAGCGGTTTCACATTAGGAATACAGGAAAAAAAACACAAAAATGCAAATGTGACCCTTGGTTCAAGGCATATCTGTCTTCCAAATAGCTTTACCAGCATAATTTATAGATTACGAATGTAGGACAAAGTTATGATCAAATGAAGTAAAGTTTACCTTCAGAAAGTTCAAGGCTAAGCAAATATTCTATTTTACACCATCTGCCCTCCTACAATACAAGAATAATGATAGCCTAAAAAGACATATTGCTGTTGTCATCAAGTCAAATGCCACATTATAGTTAGCACTTTTTCAGATTGAAAGGGTTATGGTCTTCTTTGTGTGGGCTTCCTGTTGCATGGTTGTTGTCAAATGTGTTTAACATGAAGAGAAGAATCTAGTTTCACCTCCCCACAGCTGAAGTGGGTCTTTTCAGCTTGACTGACCTGTAATAAGGAGACAAAGGCGGTGTCCCTCCCACTCAAAGCCTTGTTTACTTTGTTTCTGAATCCTGACTCAACTCTGTTGATGTCACAGTAAAGTAAGCACAATCACCTGCCTGTGTTCCCTATGCTATGGATGGGGGGATAAAGTGTCCTGCATCTACATAATCAAGTCCCACGGCTGCTCTAGATGCTGTTAGTCCAAAACAAGCACTGCTCACAGTTTCACAGTCTGACCTGCCAGTGCAAGTTTAATGCTCTCTGATCCCCCATTCTCTGGCGATCACAGCCATTACAATCCCATCTTGCTTAGCTAGGTGCATCGGACACTAATGGAGACTGACTCTGCCCATTTGCCATTTCTTATCCCATTTATTTCCTGCAGCTACCACGCCTGTGTCCAAATGGAGCAAGCATGGGGTGAAGTGCTGCTCTCAAAGTCTAATCTCTTCATGATCTTCTGAATCATCAGTGGATTCACCTTCTCCCATTCCACAGGCAGATATTTGCCTAACATTAATGTTGATTAGCAGAGTGTAAAGGGAAATGAGCAAACATCCAGAGGAGGCACTCCTGGTGAATAAATATTTGTTCCCCTTGTTTGGATAGTGGGCAGTGCTTTCCCTCTGTCTCACACAGCACAGTGGCTGTTCTTAATTACCTTGTGTTTACATTCTCTTGTCTGATTTGCTTTAGAGAATTTGCAAAAGCTTTGTCTCTCTGTGGTAATATGAAATATGCTCACACAGCATTTATCCGCATTTGCTTGTTGGTGCATACTTGTTATGCACTTCTCATTTATAAATCATAAGTGGGACAGCAGGATTTGAAATGACTCTCTCACACACTGTAGATGCACAGTTCATAATGCAGTGCTCTGATGATGCACAATAGCAGAAAAAATTAGGCTGAAACAGAATTGAAATTGAAATCTTTGTGTATATTACATTTAGTTGTACATGTACATGTAGTAATAGAACATGTGCACATTATATTTGCTTTTCATCTTAAAAACATATATCTGTCTTCTGTGTCCCAGGATTGGAGAGAGAACCAGTGTGCTAAACACACACTGGTGGAGCTACTGTACATGAGCAGAGCAGGGATTGGCCCGGAGCTCTGCCACTCAAGCATCAAATACTCTCCGACTTCCTCTGTCCTCCTTTCCTGGTGCAGCCTGGGAGGAGGGAGGAGAATGGATCTTTTTTGTGTGTGTCGCCGGAGCTCCCTCAGCCTGCTCCTTACCACCTGTCCTTGACTTACTGTGCACAGACGAGACTGAGAGGAAGGGCTGCTCACTCCTCCGGCACCTTTCTGTATTGTCTATATTTATATGAGCAGCTGTATTTTTTAAATCTTTCACTGTGTGTGTGGCTGTTTCTTTCTAATTGTGGGGTTCAGTGGAGTGGAGTAGAGAGGAACGCTTGCCTTCGGCCGGTGAAGCTCTGATGGCAGGCAGTGCTGGCTCTGGCTGGGACTGGGGATGCTGAACGGAGGGAGGGAGGGCCTATTTGAGCTGGGACAGCAGCTCCAGCAGCAGGGGGAGTACCAGGCTGCCCTCCACTGCTTCCTCAGCTGCCTGTTGGGACTGACCCATGTGCAGAGTTTCACCTCTCTGCCCAACTGCCTACACCAGGTGAGCCAGATGAGGACTAGTTGCATACACACCCCACAACACACAGTCTGTGTGTGTTTTTCTCTACCTTTCTCTACCTTGCATACACATTACCAACATGTATGGACATATTCATTTCATGCATCCAGGATCTGCTGTATGATGTATTTGCACAACTGTACATGCGCATTTGCATCACTTCAGCTCCAGAGCATCATATGTTATCACACAACACAGCACACAGGGTATGCTCAGTATTGATATCTCTAATATCAGTGTCAAATCAAACAACACAGTTTATTTTGTGTCCCTGTGTTGACACTGTCAGCAGATTTTCATTTCAGTAGAACTGATGATGTGTGTGTATCATGTCAGCAGTCCTAAATGAGATATCTGATGCAGGGCTAAAATATAGTCAGAGTTTTATTAGTCAGCTCACACTACAATAAAAATACTGTAGTATACAGTTAATGTCTGTGCTGTACATACTGGAATGGTTTACAAGACCCTCTTACAAAGGCAGGGCTACAATTGTAATTTTGTTTAGTAGCGCCTGAGG
>JAUBNQ010000004.1:10490340-10506546 GCA_032353495.1 Ctenopoma kingsleyae | reverse complement strand
GTCCAGCCATTTCATGTCACTGATATTTTCTGCAGACTGTAAAACATTTATAATGGAATATATTGATGATGTAACCATGTGACTTGAATTTAGATTGTTCTTTGTATATTTTCTTCTCAAAATTTAGCTATCCCAGCTGTCAGTATGCTCTTCAAACCATATGTAACAACAACACCTGCCTTGGACATGCTAAAGAGAAAAAACCAAAAGAATTAAAACATCCCTAGATTCTATTGTTAACCGATGGTCTTTGTAGATTATTAAAAATAATGTAATGCCCAGAGACATCCAAACAAGACTTACTCTTGCTAATTTACTATGCATGCAAATGAGGCATGGAGTCTGCTCCAACAAGATAGTAGAGTCCAACCCAATAGCTGGTTTGTAGCTGCTGTACTTCACGGAGCTTGACTCTTATTGACTGACTGGCCTCTTTCTGACTACTTCACAGACATACCTTACTGTGACTGTTTAGGTGGTAAGTCCATCTGAAAACATTCAGAATCACTGTTTTAATTTGCACAAGTGACAACTGCATTGCACTTTGTAATAGGAAAGCACCCACTGGATCTAATTATGTGAGGAAAAGCATCAAGAAAAATTATTTGGGTTAGTTAGTTGTAAGTTAAATTTCACTTTTTATTTACCGTGTTGACTCCCAAGCCTTTTCACTGTCACAGCCTTTGTAACATTATTTCAAAGACAGAATATACACTTTGCATGGCAAAGCTCCACTTCATCCTGCTGTATGTGTAGTGACAAGAACTCCTCTTCTCAGCCTAGATATATGTATTTGCATGTGTGTGATTCACGAACTCATTTACAAATCAAACTTGTGAAAAACTGGCTTTGTTTTTTGAGTACAGCCTATGAGACCACACCGTCCCGCCCCCACCTCGCCCTGTTCACTTGCCTCTTCCTGTTGATGTCATTCCTGGGTGTGGCCATGTATTGCACAGACCGCCGGCGGCCACAGCGAGTGTGCGAGGAGCTTGAGGCTGCTCTGGCTGTCTACCTACTGCACATGAAACAGCTCCTGTGGGGCTGCTGGATATGGCTGACCATGCAATGACTGACATCAACCAGAGGTGGAGACGTGGAGCCTCCTTTATTTTTATTTTTTTCATACCCCTATTTTTCCTATCTTTGAAGGTGCCCAAGCCTAAAAGCACCTCAGCCATTTGGCAAAGCTCTGAGCACTGTCTGGTGTTAAACCACTCACAAAGTGAGAAAGGGAAACATGTTTAATCCCAGAAATATGTAGCTCCCACATCTTTATGTATATATATACTACGGTGGTGGGCATGTCACTCTTTACTTTAGCTGTAATGACATTTTGCACATCTGCAATGTTGATGCTCACATATAACATATACTTAATCACCATAAATGTGATTTTTCAGGTCATATCACAGTCTATTGTATGAGTGAATGTTTCCATGGAATGCAAATATTTATTTTGTTACAGTACATGATTTGTGTATATCAGATATTACACACTGAATGTGTATATATGGTTCAATATACTAAGGACTATCACAGTATTCAGCCTTGTATTTTGCACATAAATGAATGTAGAAATGCTTGGAACAGTTTTGATTGGCACGGCACACATTCGAAAGGAGGATGATGGAAGCACAAATGTGTTAACTGTTTGATAATGTTCTGCGAGAAGGAAAACACAGGGCTTCACGGGTTGAATGACAGATGAAACACACCTCTCTCTTTACAGACTGTCTGCTGATTTCTAGTTTTACTGACAAGAAGATCTGCAGTAGAACATTATCTATCATCGAAGAGACTATACTCAAACTGAATGAATGCTTATGCTTTTGACAGTGTTTCTCTTTATAACTGCTTAACTCCCACAAAATATCCTTTATCGTAAATATTTATTCTTCTATACTGTGTATCTGCATCTACGCAAATAACCAACTTTCAGTCATTTTGAATTTTTAAACTTTTTGTTACGTGTTACATTTCTATTAAAAACAGTAATATATTCAGGTTGGAATTGTGATGTCAAATCATCATCAAGTGTATGGACGGGTGTAGACTCAACAAATACTTGCTATACACAGAAAAGTAAAGATGAACAAGTTCATTATTGTTTTGAGGCCAAACATAAATATAGCAAATTCAGATACTGTACTTTGATGTATGAATCCCTTTATGAAATGAGGCAAATGCAAGTCACAAAACAGCCAAACCTCCACACGAATGGATTACAGGATCAGGATAAGGGCACAGTGATGCACATCCCACAGACCTCTCTTTTACAGCAATAATACACATTACACAGTTTCCAGTAAAACAATGTTCTTTATTTAACAGGTTTCAGGGAACTCAAAGGAAAAGCGTTTGACTTTTGAGATCTCACATTTGAATGTTAAAGCAACATCAGGCTCATAACACCTGTACAGAAGAAAGACGTATTCTTAACTCTGTACTATCAAACTAAATTGTGATTAGCAATAAAACAATATCCAGTTAACTCATGTCCTGTATATGCACATTTAGCTTAGAAGCTGCATTTCACCGCTGTCCGAACATTTACGGTCACTTTGAAAGAAGTGCCTTTAAAGAGGGCTTTCTTAGTTCCTACTGTTTTATGATTTAAAATTGTTTTGAATAAAACTGTCATTGCCTATCAAAGTCAAGCTGATAACTTGCTTTCTTCCTGTAACCTCTGACACTAAGTGAGTGTGAGTGTGTGATGTGAATGCAAAAGGGAGAGAAATGCATGCAGGTACACTTGTGTGTCTATTCACAGTAATACAGTATATTGGTTTGTAGCCTATAAAGTGTGAAGGAGAAGCCTGAGTTACTAGATGGCACAAGATGGGGTTTTTGACCTCACACAATTGCTAAAAGCATTTTTGGACTGACTGCCCATTATATGAATGCCTTAAACTATAATATGTAATATTCATGAAACACCTTCTGTAACTGTTGATAAAAGTGCGAATACACTGCAAAAGCACGGCGTTTTACTTTGCTGCAGCATGCAAAGGATTCTGACTTCACCAAGGCGCAATGCGCATCCTACCAGAATAAAAAAAAAACCCTGAAGGAACACATTTATTGAAGTATAAAAGTAAAGTAATGAAAGAAAAGCATCCTTTTACCACCCTATTAATTTGTCATGCATTAAGTCCATGCAGAAGTTTCACAAAGACAACATGATCCATCATTCAGTGCCACTAAATAGAAATTCATGAGTTGAGAAAAATTGGGTGTACATTTCCATTAAATGCTTTTAATACTATCTAAGGTTTGGTTATGGTTGTGTGTCTTGAAGAGGAATGTACACAGTGGAGGAAAACTCAATCCTCTTAAAGGGGTTAACAACCATTAGTAGATTTCTTAGGGAAGATCAATATTATAATGAAAATAACTAAAACTTTTCATTTGATTCAGTCTGTGGTTAATGGGAGCAAAAGCCAATTGATTTGATTGTCTACACAGGCAAACACTGGCGTTTCTCATGGTAGGCAAGATGAACTTATGGTTGAATGCGAGTGAGCGTGTTTGTTTGTGTGTTCTAGATTAGGCCAGTCTTGAGGTCAGAGTTGCGGCGTGAGGAGCGACCAAGCAGCAGGTCTTTCTCGTGGATCAGGCTGTCCAGCAGGTCTTCTTGTCTGTAGTTGTGGTAGACCTTCAGGAAGGCCATCACCGCGATCCCAAGCCAGGTGAGCCAAGCAGCCCACAGTCCGAACTGAAACAGGGACATGATTGTAAATATGACCGAGACTTAGGATGTGCTTCAACAGTCAAGATCATACATGTATCTACATTTACCTGAGCTATAGCAAACTGGTCATAAAAAGCAGAGTTGTCCAGGCCAAGCTCTAGATCAGTGTCCTGCAGGTCCTCACAGCTAAAAAGATACAAAAAAGGTTTTATGAATAGCATTGGACTGTCTAAGAAATTCTCTGCATATTACAGTTTCTGTGTGACTCTCTCACCTGCTGGGCATGGTTCCTCCTTCAGTGATGGCATCACACCACAGGTTGAAACCCACACTAACGATGGTGCTGGACAGGAAGACCGTGAACACCACCAGGGAGCTGATCAGCAGGTTAAGGAAGGCATTGAAGATGGAGCTGTAGGAAAATGAAAAACTCTCTTATCTGTGCTTGAGATTTTATATTTTTCTCTGAAACATGTAGGCTTATAAGAAGACTTTTTCAGACACACGTGAAAATACTGACACTGGACTGATGTCACAAAATAAAATACGACAGTATATTATTTTTTCAAAGGCAACACAAGTCTGGTCCCTCCATCTTTGCAATGGAGGATGACATTGACTGGTCGCTTTTACAAGATTTATTCTATGATTAATTTCTATTATCTCACCGCCTCTAGATGCAGTCTGATTTAGTCAGAATAGCGCACAGACAAGGGCGTGCGATAAGGACAGAAAAAACATTTACATTGAGCCGTTAAACCTGAGAGGTACTGGCTGTCCTATTGCGCTTTTTATGGTACTGGCGTTGTGGATTGTGTTGAGTGTTGTCACTCACTCGTCGTGTCCTTTGCACAGAAAGAACAGCAGCCTCCATGCCTGCACGGCGGACAGGATGAGGGACGCTATCCCGACAAAAGTGATGAAGCTGCAGGAGGACTCGGGTCCCCACTCCTCCACAATGAAGCGCTGCTTCGACACAGTGATGTTCTCATTTTGCCACATACCACGCGTGAACAGCAGGCATTTCCCCCCGAAATCCTCTGTGTTTTCAGATAGAGGCACCACGGCGATGAAACCAAATACGAAGGCTAAAAAATAAAGGATGCACTGGCCGAAAATTAAATTATCGAGGGCCATTTTTCTGTCTCCCTCTTTTGCTTTCTGTGTCCTGGAGAAACTGCGGCTGCGCAGTGGAGGCAGTGATGAGCGGAGTTGCAGCATCCGACGACGCGCTCTGCTGCAAGTTAATGAGAAGTCAGAGGCCTTCAGGGCTCTCCATCTTATCTACATCCTCTGTGGAGGTATTCCTCTTTACTGGTGTTCCCATTTGCAACAGCTTAAGTATTTTTCAGTTAATTATGTATTTAACCTCTTAACCCACCGTTTCCCTGCCATTTTCCAAAAAACAAAGTTCTGTAGATTTCACTGCCTCTGGGGTTTAAGAGGTTCATAAAACTTAATGTAAGATAATTACTTCTAAAATCTTTGTTCTGATATGAGATTCTATTGGTTCAATCAAATCACACCTACACACAGTTTGTACTCACATGAGGTTGTATGCTCACAAATTAGAGTAATGGTTTGTTTATAGATAGTGACAGTCCTTAAGGAAGGGCAGGTAGCTGTCACAACCATCTGACATGCTTCAGTGAGCCCATCTGGTGAGCTGGCCAAGGTGTCTTTTCCCTTTCTCAGCCACTCAGTTCAAGTCAGTGCTGATCACAGTGCCCTCCAGTGGACAAGGCACCTTCTGCCACCATCAACTTACTACATGGTCTGTAAGACCCTTGTTTCCTATTGGCCTTGATGTCCAAGCTACAGATACAGGTATAGCTGCAGAAGATGAAGATAGAAAAATGCAGTGTTGATGATTTCAAGACATTGATTTGAATTTCCAAAATGCTTCCTTTTGAATGCTAACTGAATATAAAGGTGAAACTACAGTGAACAGCTTCTTTAAAGGGCTCACCTTGAATCCTTTTACCTCACATATTAATAATCCAGCCTGTCCTTTCCTTTGGTAAATATCGCACCTAATATGAAGAGTATTTATACGAGAGCTCTACCGACATCAGTGAGCTATTTGTACCCATCATAGGAACTGCAGTATTTCGCATCCTCTCCCTGTCACATGATTTATGTTCCATTTTGCTGCAGCACAGTATTCTGATTTCCATGATGTTATCGGCTCTCAGATTAGCTTGAGTTATTACGCCTGTGTGTGTGGTCTTGGCCTGAAAGTTGGTTTCATTTCAACATTTAGAGTCACTTTGCTTTTTAGCATCATTAGGTAGCGCAACTACTGTGTCACTGTCCTCATGATCTAAACTGTTCCAATTACTATTTTCTGTAATAAATCACTTTTCAGTTTCTGTTATGATATATTTTTGATGTAAGATTAAGACAATATGGCTATGAAGCAGGAAGAAACAGAAAATCTGTGAGGAATCAAAAGAGATTTGGGAGAATTTTCATTTCCCACATGGAGGAAAGTAAAAGGTTTGGATTTTATTGCTAGCGAAACAGGATTTTCTGTTTATTCTAATAGAAATGTCAAAGCACAGAATAGCAAAAACGTCTTATACAATCTTACATCTTACACAACATGTTGACACTGGTTGAACATGACACGTCATCTGGAATCAGAGGTGATCCACCTGCAAGGTCACTGCAGGCCCAACAACTCCATAGGCATTCCCCTTTACACAAACACATATATACTCACACACACAGCGAGGACACCAAACCCCACTTTTAAATAATACAGCATGTGTGGGCTCGTGAACTGACCACCCAAGGGAAACCCAGAGCAGAAGTGTGTCAAGTTGAAATATGTGTTAAGTTATTCAACCCCAGAACAAGCCACATAGGGAGGAAGAGAAGGAGGAGGAGGATGCTAACCCAAATGCAGTCTCTGTGCTCTGTGCAAATATGGGGAGCGATGGGCAGCAGAAAGCACTGGGAGGTCATCCATTTTTCATGAGATGCAATAACAGCAAAGGAAACATCCTTTTTTCAAGAGGAGAAAACCAGTAAAGATCTAAAGTGCATTATTATTTTCAAGGACACAGTCCATTTTATGTGGTGCAGTGATGCTTCAAATGAATCCACATGCTTTCTTATAATGTTAACCAAATGATAAACACACAGAAGGTATTATCTATTTTTACTGATGTTTTTCTTAGCAAAATATTTAATAATTCAGCATTTATCAATAATTCCTGAGACATTTATTATTGAGTGAGTGTTTCTGACACATGTGATGTTACAGGGGAGGAAAAAGGGTGTGGCAGGACAATATCACTGGGTGGGAAAGGTTGCTGTCAGAACAATCTGACCAGTTGACTGATGACAAATGTGACCCACATCAAGGTGAAAAGCCCTTCTGGCCATCCATCATGTAATATGACCTTTTAGTTAATTGTGGGATGACTTTATCCCTATAGTGCTTTACGTCCATTAATAAAATCCAGATTCACAATTGTGTTTGATATTTCTGATTATATACAAATATATTTTTCATTCAGTTCAGCCATCAGCCAGTCCATCCTGTAAAAGGCATAACTTCATGCATTCTTCACTCGTTTGCCTTTCCTTAATCGTGTTCTCCCACTTCTTATGGCACCTTGTGAAGTCTTCCCAAAGCTACTCCAACCTGCAATCTTGTCTTTGTCTTCCTGCAACACAAAACAAAAACAGACACAATTACAGCCTCATATCCTGGGAAGCTATGTGGATGGCCTGATGAAATATCCTGTACCCATTAATCTTTCCCCAGGGGGTGCAGGAGACTGGGAGCACTGGGCCAGCTACTGATTAAATGCTTCTAATAGAGGCCATTCATCTCCCCTTGAATCTTGAATGTTTTAACATGCAATGTAACAAAACTCAATTACTCCCTGCCTCTCTCTGTACAAATATTGGTATTTTCATAAAGACAATAAAGTTGATAATATCTCATTTGTAGACATGATCTCCTAGTGAGCTTCTACGAGTTGATTGATGACTTTGTTTCCACCACAGAGTGAATATCTCATTTATAACTGTGCCACCACAATCATCATAAACAGTCCCGTGTGACCTCATCACACGGGACAAAAGCTAAAATTACACTAATAACTATGTTTAGTATCTTAATTTCGTTACAATGATGGCACTAAATAGTTGATAGTTTAGGATGGGGGCGATAAGCCATTAAGGGTTTGCCTTAAACCCATTTTGACACATTGATATCTCTCTATCTGCCAATTAGGCAAAACCTACGCAGTATCATTTCTGATCTGGATGAACAATTAGATAACACTAATAGCACTTCTTACAAACCAGTCCCCTGGAAACACACTCACACTGAGACAGCAAGGTTATGAATATAATGCCATCACTACAAACATGCACCGTACAACCAAATACATTGGCCATAAACACACACTGTTTGTACAGTATAGGCTACTCAGGCCCAAGATATAATCATCATAAATTAACATGGTCTAATTACATTTCACCCGCCAAGCTCCATATGGTCCCCAATTCTGAACAAAACAATTAGTGACTGCATCCCAATTAAACAATTATCCTGTGAAACCTCAGTAAAACAATTACCTGGTCATATCCTGGCAATGAGATTACAATGCTTACAAAGCAGTAGGTGCAGGTCAATGAACAAGGAAGCAATCAAATTATGCAGTATAAAAAGGTGACTACATCAGTGTCAGATATCATACCTCTGACAAATAAATTACTGTTATATTCTGTGTTATTTCATCAGTTTTTTTAAGGAACAATAGCCCGCATTCATATCCCCTGAAATACTGCATATTTGGAAAATGGCATCATTGTAGCCTGAGATCTTAAAAGCAATAATGTTTATGCTGGAGGACAGGTGAAACGGGGATGAAGGGTACTAAAGAGGGCACCTGCTGGCTTGTGAAGATGCAAATCCTTTGGGACCAAAAATGAGATCATCCAAATCAGAAATGCTGTTGTGCTTCTTGACTGAAACTATACTGACCCCTACTGACCACACTGACTTTTGCTTCCTTACTGTATGAGAAATATACACAGCTACATTTTAAACCACAACAACAAAAGTACCTGTTTGTAATTTCTGTTGTCTCCCTTTTGTTTTGCAGTGACGTCCATAAAGTTGACCAGACTACAGGAATACAACTGACTTTGTACAGAAGAAGGGTTCTTGTTATCTGTGAATGAACAAGGAAAAAATAGTAGTACTGTATTAACATTGTCATTATTGCTTTCTTCAAAAATATCACAAACTGAAAATATCACACAAAATGAATATCCGGAAAACAGCCTGATCTACTATATTCTTTTAGTTTTATGCAACACTGCCCTACTGTTATGTCTTTAATCTTGTGATCACAACCAAGCAGATATAGGGAGGTGTGCTAGCAGTGGCAAACAGTACAGCCCCCCATAGACATCATGGGGGTTTTATGGATGACACTTAGTTTTGTCCTTTGTCGCCCTCTCCCAGCAGCCAAGACTGTTTACCTTTGGTGCATGTACTTGCGCCCTGCACCATGCAGTGTACAGCAGGGCCTCTGACATATAAAAATTAAGCCTATAGCCACACACACATTTTTAAACACCATTTTCAATATTTTGGGAGATCTAAATATTAATAAGCAACTGGTAACAAATGTTTCATAAGTTCTGGTAACCGCTGTACACCATATGGTTGCATATGTTTTTATAAGGGCATTACAGTTGTAGTATTGTTTATTTGCAAATATCAGAAACACCTAAATTGTTCACCTGATGTGATAGTTGCTCCTGACTCTGGAGCAAGCTAAAGGATACCATAGATACTATAGATATATACTAAAGAAGCCCTATAAATCTTAATGCCTTGTTTCCACCAGCTGCCAACTTTGCTTTGACTGAGCCCGACTGAGGTGCCCAGGACACATGGTTCATCCATCTTTAATTTAATTTACTCTCAATGGTGGTGTCAAAAGGAGCAAAGCCTGATGCAGTCTGATTGGTCTTCTGGTAACAACACTGTGTTCCATGGGTCAGTGATATATGGGAGACAGTGAACAGTTTCTTCAGACACTTTGTTACAGCAAGCTGCAGATTACAGTTTATTCAGTGGCATTAGCCATTCAGTAAACTTCACATTACCATTGTATTTTTGTCATTCTAGCCGAATCCTCATACCATAGTCAGATGAGAGCAAGCTGTGCCTCTCCACCTGGGGCTCCCACATGGAGAGCACATCATTAGAATGGGGGTGATTCACCCTGAAACAGTACGATGCAAATATTATTCAGGGTTTTTTTTTCTCACCAGAGTTACATTCTAAGCTGATGTAAGACAGGAAGACCTTCAACCTCTCATTAAGACGAAGCATTTCACCCATGTTTGGTCCTGAGACTTCATCAACACTGAGCAAGTCCTGGGTCGATGAAACACCTGTTTTGACATATTCTCCTCCCAGGAAAGAGAGGAAAGAACTCTTTAAGTTTTGACTGACTCCCAATGCAAATAGTGTGCAAATAAAATCCAACACACAGCCTACCCTCAGCAGAAAGCACCAGCTCCTCCAAAATGTCTTTGTTCAAGTTGCTGAGGGAAATGGGGTCTGTGGTGCCATCTGGTGTCAGCGTCAGGTCAGGGCAATCTGGCAAGATGTTGACTGATGAGGGGGTTCTACTCTCTTCCTCGTCTTTATTGTCCCTGTTTTGGTTTTCTTCATCAGTGAGGAGAGAAGAGATCCTCTGCAGAGTCTGTGTGCTCTCATAAACATAATGATAGCTCTGTCTCAACAGTGGCAAGGAGGAGGCCGATGTAAAGGAGGAGATAGAGCGCAGATCCTCATTTGAAGAAATGTGCTCTGGTGACTCAGGCTGCTGCTGGGACAAGAACAGATGTCAAGGTTAAGAGTTTTTATTTCAAAAGATCATATATCTACAGTTTAGGATTGCTGTCATTATAGTAAGGACACTGAAAATGTATACATTATGAACAGCAGGTAGTTCTTCTGGTTCATCTGTATGTGCTGTTTCTTCTGTTTCTACTATCATGTCCATTGGGGAGGGGCTGGGTGTGACACGACACAGAGCCTGGGTCGACAGAAACATCTCTCTGCTGTTCGATTTTCTGTCTGTGTGCTCTGGCCAAACCACTGCACTGAAATAAAGAACGTAAAACATGATCTGCTGAGTTTTCTGGGCTACTGAGCATGTTCTAACAAACCTGTTTAAATACTGTACCACGTCAGTACCTTATCTTGGACTGTGGCCGTCTCACTTCTATCACAGCCTCTCTGACTAGTCTGACAAGTTCTTCTGAAGACACAGTGTTCTGCGTTTGAGCCTGATACAGTTTGGCAGACAGGGGACAGGTTGGGACTCCTGCTACATAATCTGTTGAAACAAGAACTCATACATAAATATAATTATTTTATTTTGCCCTGGTATTTTTTATTAATACATTCTTAGCTTTACCTTTTTTCACCAGTGACAACTGTGATCCTGTAGTCTCAATCCCATTTACAGTGTCTCTTTCATGCTGAGAAAGATTTTTCAGAGCAAAAAATTTAATGTATATGGCTGCTAATATTTGCAACAAATGTTTTGCTCTATTAAAAGACATTCACTCACATTGCATTCTGCAGGAATGTACTTTAAAGCCTCTGCATTCAGACCAAATCCATTACAACACAGCAAGAAGCACATGACCATGTCTTCACTTTCTGTGTGGCATCTCTTCAGCACAGTCCAGGCTTCAGAAACACAACTGGAGACCAAAGACATTGTCATCAAGGCACATTGTCTCACTTAGGCTGTAATATTCATTAATTCACATTGTTTCCCTGTCAGGTGTTTTCCTCCATAGCACCTAGGTGTGAAGAGATTTAGTTTTTGACAACAAACATTAAAGTAATAAGCAAATACTTACGATTAAACATACAACTAGCCATTACGCACCATTAGTGTACCGGAATGTACCTGTTTTGAAGTAGTACATCTGCACAGAGCTTGGCATCTTCAGTGCTTTCTATCGCAGGTCTGGTCCAGCGGAGATACCTTAAAGCCAACAGAGGCTGCTTTGTTGTCAGGAGACAGTGGATGATGTAACGATGCTGCCAGGAGAGCCAAGGAGCAGCAGCCCTGGGGCTCAATAACATCTCTATAGAGGCCTAGATAGGACATGAAATACAGTATACTGTACATTTTGAAATTTAATATACTGTTTTGTGTCATTCATATGTATAAGAAATATTAATTATGTGGGATGAACTCTCAGAAATCCTTGTTTTTTGTGAAATGAAATGGCAAACTTATTATACGTTTATTATACTTGAAATAATGAAATAAAGGTCTGCTATAGTTTAATCACTAATGAATGATACAGGTGTCATTACATTAACCATGTACCACTCAAGAGTCCAATTAGAGTGACCTGCAGTTTACAGTCACTGCAAGGATAATAACATGATCAGCAGGATCCTCATCTGGCCCTTGAAGAGTAAGCCTGCACATGTTGATTTTTAAATTACAATAACTTGCTTAACTTATGTATGAAGGAAGTTTTGCTTATTAAGTGTCCCATGGTTATATACCTTGATATGTCCATGATCAAGCATCCAGAAGGCTCTAATTTGCTGGGAAAAGCTGGAAGGAATTGTGAAAGCACAGGAGAAAGATTGGAGGAGGTCATCTTTGCACTGCAGGAAACCTGCCATATCCAGGATAAAGTACATTATCTGCAACATAAATGTTAAGATCAATATAACTTGAAATAAATGGAATAAAGCAGAAAAAACCATATACAGTGTTGTCTACACAGATGAATGTGTAGGATACAATTGCCTGGACTGACATGATGTCGATACGGGGCACCAGAACAAGCTTTAGCAACGCTTGCAGATTAGGAGGAGGATAGCACTGGTCTGTGTAGTTTTCCAAAGTCCAAATGCAGCCATGCTGTTTGTCTAAGTGAGTCACCATACCCTGAATGAAGGAGCTCCATCTTTTCAAATGCAAGGAAACAGAAAAGCAGAAAAGAGAAAATTCAGCAGAAGAAATCAAAACATAATCACTCAGAAATCCTCAGTATCAAGACAGCTCAGTGAAATTACCCAGGTTTCTCAAGACAAGCTTTCCGATGGCTGTTAGCAATTTCTTTCCACATCTGAGAGATACGCTTCATTTCGTGGGGCTCTGATAGCGACAAGAGAACAGAGAAAATTCACAGGTTTGGTAACAATTCATCGTGTCTGTATAATACTGTGTGATGGTATCTGTACCAGAGTATTTGGGCAGAAGTCCCATGATGCCCCACCACTGAACCAACTGTCCCAGCCAGATGTGTTGCTTCAAAGCCCTGTGCTCTCGATTCCAGCAGCCAAGTCTCATGTCTGAGGAGCCGAATGTGTCCCTGCAGTCCACACATGGGATCTCCATACCTAAACAAAGACATGAAAAATTTACATAACTTTTAAATTCTAGTAGACATGTCAGAATGATCACAATGAACACCCAAATCATCATGTTGTACCGTGCCAGAGGTGGGCTGAATTGATCTGCTTCTTCGCCCACTTAGCCAAGGTGAGCAGGTTCCTCAGTCTCTGCAACAGCATGTGCACTCTTACAAAAGAGCCCCGGTCCAAGATCATCCACAGGCCCTGACAGCGACTGAAGCCTGTGGGTATAAACAAGAAAAAAACTGAAAGTTCCTTAGTGTTTACTTTTAATTTCAAACATTTAAACACAACTGATGTAGGTACTTGTTCTTACAAAGAGTTAATAACTCCTTTTTGGCAAACTCTGATGTCCTTTGCACCCAGCAGCTGAAAGTCTGTAGGATATTCTCCGTGTCACCTTCACCTGAGTATTAGTCACACAAAATTCATAGGTAAATGTTCTGCCAGCAGTAAAGACAACTGTAGTTTCATACACAACTGCTGTTAATGTACCTTCAGCTGTAAGCTTCCATAGCCAGCGGATGATGACTCTTATGTTATTGCTGACCAAAGCTTCAGACCACTGAGCCTCTGTTTCCAACATGATGCTTGTCTCTCTAACGTCAGACTGTGGGGACAACACCAGGACAGTGGGGCCCATGTGGCCACATCAAGGTATCATTACTCAGAAATATTACAGATAGCTGATGTTATTCATTAGAGCAAAATAAAGCAAAATGTATTGTTATCAAAGCATCTGCAATGTTCTTTACATACTACATATACTAAAGATGTCTTAACCATAGCTAATGCTTATCTCACTAAGTGGTTAAATAAATAGTGTACTAATGCCCAGACAACCTCTCTTAGACATGTTTCCATAATTAGGTCAATAGTTTGTGCAAGAACAAATTAAAGCACCAATTTAGAAGTCTTAATATTGAGTAATTATTGGAGTCTCAGTACTTACATGGGGCAGTGGTCTAGTTATCCATAGTACTGTAGCTGAGTTAAACTTCACTCTTGGTCCGTGCAGTAAGAGTGTCTGTCTTCCTTGTGGATTTGCTGTCCAGTGGCCACAGTAACCTTCTTTTCTTACACAAGCTACTTTGGTACATGTTAATCCACTAATCTCACTCTCAGCTAACATTTTGTTGGCTCATTTGCAGTTTGGTTATGAGTGTATGTTTATGTGTATGCTGATCTGAAACCTGGAAACAGAATAGATGAGACCAGGGGTGAGCAGACGAAAATGAAACCACTCTGCTCTCTGCAGCTTGAATCTTTTAACCAAACCCAAGTTTTTTCACAATTTTGCAAAGGCAAGATAGTAGATATCACTTTTTACAAACTCCTGTTGCATGTTTAGGGTTTTTATTATTACTTTTACTTTTGACTGAAATGAAAACATACACAACCTCCAACACAATGGCTATTACATTCACAATCTCAGGACAGTCAGATTTATGTAGGTGGCAGAAGGTGGGTCCAAATCCCTCGTAGGGCCGAGGGCTGATTAATGATTAAAGGGGATTAGGAGGAGGGTCAGGACTTGGTTACTAGTGTCACTCTGATGCTGCTACTACTTCTAAACCATCTGTTTCACTACAGCTACCGGTAACTCTCTCTGGACTAAGTCTGGGGATGTTAGTATGAAAAGAAACAACAATGACAAAGATGTCCGATTTTCAATTAGAATGCTGACCAGAGTAAGGTAAGGTAACGTGGACGTCTAGGATTTTTCAGTGTGTCAGATATTTCTTACATTTTATTTTAGGGGTCTTTGTCAGGTCAGAAATATCAGAATCACTGGTTTAAAGAGGAAATTATGTTTTTTGAACCAAATTGCATCTTGCTTATATTTTCTTCTTCTGTTTGGATCATGTGTAGACTGCCTCTTGTTTGCTTTCAACAACTCACACATTTCATTTGGTCTTAACAGTGTTTTCCATTCATATTATGTGAGAATTTACATTCACAAATATTTTTTTTCATGCCCTCACCTTTGTAATCTCAGAGCTGTGAGCATCTACAGTATAACTATAATGCAGCGTCCACACAATATCAATCGTGGCTACAAGGCTAAGCTGCTTATGAGACAATCTGCAGAGAACTGTTCAACCAATCCCCCTCCCTTTGGTCCCCCACTTTCCATGGAGGATAACTTGCTCTTCTCCCGGGTGCTACCTGTGCCCCACCTTTAATCCCTCCTGAACCTAAAAGAAAAACTGAGAGACAACAAATATACAATGGCGGTCTTGAGAGTGAAGTTCACCAAGACCAAGAGGGACAAGCTGGCCCAGGTACTGTGGATCTTAAACTGGATCTCAGTGGTTACGGGGATCATCCTGTTCAGCTTGGGGCTCTTCCTTAAGGTGGAGATCAACAAGCGAGCAGAGCTGATGGCTGAGAGAGACATCCAGTATGTGCCCAACATGCTGATTGCTGTGGGCCTCATTGCCTGTGCCATCAACTTCCTGGGTGGGAAGATCTGCTATGACTGTGTGGACACAACGAAGTTCTTGCGCTGGAAGCTGATCATGCTGCCCTACATCATATGCACTTTCTTCTTTACCTTCTGTGTGCTGGTGGGTGCTCTGATGTGCTACACCATGCATGGGGAATTGGAGGAGTCTCTGAAGCTGGGTCTGACACAGGCCATGAGGTTCTACAAAGACACAGACATGCCTGGAAGATGTTTCCTGAAGCACACTGTGGATATGCTGCAGATAGAGTTCAGATGCTGTGGTAACAACGGCTATAAAGACTGGTTTCAAATCCAGTGGATCAGCAACCGATATCTGGATATGTCACAAAAAGACGTTTTGGAGTAAGTACAAACTTAAGAATGACAACAGCAAATTAGTTGTGTGTATATTCACACTTATAATTGTGTGGACAGGGATAGATACAGATATAGAAAACTCCATTCCAGCCAGTCTATATCAGAATAAAAAAAGAATAAATACATCAATTCTAATAATATAAACTAAAACCTTAGCAGAATTAAGTGGATATTTCTGCTTTCACAGAAAAATTAAATAGATCAATCATGGGGAAAATTAAACCATGAAACAGTGCC
>JAUBNQ010000004.1:10473840-10490240 GCA_032353495.1 Ctenopoma kingsleyae | reverse complement strand
ATTAAGTGGATATTTCTGCTTTCACAGAAAAATTAAATAGATCAATCATGGGGAAAATTAAACCATGAAACAGTGCCGAGATTGATGCTGCCTATCACCCTTTTATGATCCACTGAGAACATTATTTAAACTTTTTCTAATGAATCTTATAGAGAAAGCAGTAATATAAATGTGTTGTCCTCAAAAATCTATTTACACATTGATACCTAATCTTATACATACAGTAGCATCAAAAATGACCAACACAGACCCTGAACCTCTCCTTCTTTTCCTGCTCTCTAGTCGATTTAGAAGTAATGTGGAGGGGAAGTACCTGATGGACGGTGTCCCCTTCAGCTGCTGCAACGTTAACTCTCCCCGGCCCTGCATCCAACAGCAAATCACAAACAATTCTGCCCACTTCAACTACGAGCACCAGACAGAGGAACAAAATCTGTGGATGAAAGGGTGCCGAGACGCAGTGCTGGAGTACTACACAAACATCATGCAGTCCATTGGCCTCACGGTCCTCATCACCTGGCTGTTTGAGGTGAGGAAACACAAACTGTTAAAAACAGACTGTCCCCTATTGTCAGCTTGAGGCGAGGCACTATTTAAATTAGCCTGAACCTACATCTAAATTGTTGGCGGTCGCCAAGTTTTGTTATTGTAGTGAAATGATAAATTGCTGCAGTGCTTTTTTAAAGTCTGACCAAACAGAGCTGCATTTCTGTGCGTACTACCATTGTTGCTGTAACTGTTTATACTTTACGTGTTAGAAATTGTTCATGTCAAAACATTTTAAAAGATAATACAGATAAATTCACAAATAAGATATATAATTTCATAATAATAATAATAATAATGTTGAGAAAAACTCTACTTTAGCTTTCATCTGATTTGAGTTCATGTTTGTTGTGTGGTGTCTTGTTTCAGCTCTCAGTGCTTACAGGAGTCCGTTACCTCCAGACCTCCCTGGAAAACGTGCTGAGACAGGGTGACCCCAACTCTGAGTCTGAAGGCTGGCTGCTTGAAAACAGCTTCATAGAAACGGCCCGCACCAATCTGAACATCATCAAGAGCCTTGGCAAGAGCAACCAGATAGACACAGCCAACAACGGAGACCCCAACATTAATGTTCCCTCCACTTCCAAAGCACATTATGGGCCAGACAATGTGCCACCAAAGCAAATACCTGACACCAGCTGACCTTACTCAGTCCTCAGTGAATTGCATCACTACAGGACAACAAGGGCCTTCATCCAGACTCTTTAAAATGAGTGTGCTGAATCCAATCAATCCATCAACGACTACAGAGAAATACATACACAAAGGTGTGGAAAATTAAATACACTGTGGGAAAAATCATACAATGTATGACCATTACTTTGATATGCCATTACGCCATAGATCAGTCAAAATCTTTTCAGACATGTGCTCCTTTTTTGTTGATGTTCGTCGATAGTTGTTTGATACTGTAAACACCATAAATAACTATTTACAAATGTTTCTATGTATTTGTACACTAGTCATTTACAAATGACACATGGTTGCCTGTGGAGTTTTGCATAAGGTGTCCACAGCTATTTTCATGTCTGCCTGCATCAAGATAAACTTAAAATATATTGTTAGATGAAGTCAAATTAGTCATGTGGGTCATAAGGTTAAGTACCCACTCTTTTGCTCAATCTTAATGTGTGCAGGCAAAGTAGTTTAAGAATTATTATGTGAAGAGTACACTGGGTCTGTAAATTACATAATACATAAAGACACTTGTTGATTTGGCGTGACATTTAAAAGACCCTGTTATGATTAATTTCACACTAGTTTGGGTGTTTAGAACGTTAGTATCATTTCGGGATCCTTTCTGTGCATTTTAGAGCTTCAAAGACTAAGAAATACACTTCAAATATACAGTAAACGGTTATAAGTGTAGTAAACTATGCAGTGAGTACAGTATGCACCTGCTTTGACATGAAATAAAAACACTTATCCAGACAGTAATAATG
This sequence comes from Ctenopoma kingsleyae, assembly GCA_032353495.1. Lineage (NCBI taxonomy): Eukaryota > Metazoa > Chordata > Actinopteri > Anabantiformes > Anabantidae > Ctenopoma > Ctenopoma kingsleyae. The sequence continues at coordinate 10,488,252 of JAUBNQ010000004.1, read as the reverse complement.
TAATGGATAACAGATATATTTTCTACAATTGAAACAAACTCCTGTGTTGGAGCTTTTCCTTTCACTCTGTTACCACCTGCATTTTGGATATCATAAATCATGACACTATTGTAGTTAGACTGATGCAGTGCACAGGAACAGTCCATCTGTAGATAGGCTAGTGTCTTTATTTTCACAGCCTGGAAGCCAGGTAGTTCTTTGAAACATAACAATAGGAAGAAAGGATATATTCACACATTTGCCTGGAAAAGCTAAAATAATGAAAGTGGCAACTGGAAAGATATCAAACTACCTTTGATTTTTTTTTCCAATAAAATGTACATTTCTTTCTTAAATATCATTTTAAACACTTCAACAGTTTTTTAACTTAAGTTTTAAATGAATAAACACCATGTATTTCTATATGTGACTCTCTTCATCAACAATGGCCCCTTCAATAAGTTTTAATATCTACAAGCAAACAGTAAATATCTGATAACCATAATCAGTTTAACCTAATATGTTTATGGTAAAATGCTTCTTTCAGTTAGTGAGGAAATCAAAATATGGCTGAAAACAAATTTGGTGATATTTGGGAGCAGTTAACCGTTTACTTTTCTTAGAATACTTCATCTTTTTAATATAACATTGTATACATGTTAACCAATCTATGTGTCTATAGATGAGTAAAAGTGAAGTGATATGACTTCCTTATTTGGACCATCTACTGTACATAAGAAAAATCTAGGCAAAAGCAAATATGTGGGATGTGTGATCATGGCCAAGCATTTCTAATTCCACACAATCTCCAAAAAAAATAATCATTTGACATTTTTAGACAAATAATTTCTAAAATGAAAAGCGAATGCAGAAAATCACAGCATTACTGAGGAAAGAAATCAAATACATAAAGTGATAACAGAAACATGTTAGCGTGTATCTGATGTTGGTCTTTATTAGAATGAGCCTCTTTGCAGATAACATTATTCTAGGAGAAACTCATTCTCACAGCAGACAGTCAAATTAAAACAAGGCGACTTGGGTTTGCTCATTATCCACCACCCTCCATTATTCCTCCTCCACGACTACCCCACCTCTCTGGAAACCAGCAGGGAGGGAAGAGCTGCTCAGGCCTCCTTTGATTATTGAGGGGTTGTTTGCTTTGTCTGTATGTATGTGTGTATATGCATGCGCACCATGCGAACACTAGCACAGACTGTGCTCTGCGGCTGTACTCTTTATTCCATGGCCACCACAGCTGGAGCAGTCATCACAACGTCTGCCACTCAAAGGCAAACATGACATTGACCACCTCCAGGATGCGGGCGATTTCTTCCAGGATGCAGTGCTGCTGCCACAGCTGGTTCAGCTTCCTGTAACGCTCTGGGCAAAGATGCAATGGATTGCCCCTTCTAGACATGAAAACACAGAAGATCTGTTTGAATCAAGGCTTCATCAAAGACTACACAAGATACATTTGTTAAAAGGCAACTTAGTATTCTTAATTTCGGGAGTACAGATATGTAAATTGTATTAAACTTCTGTACTCGTGCATTTAAATATCTCTCTGGTTCTAGCTGAAACTAGAATAATCAGAATAAGCAGCAAGTAGAGGATCACCAAACATGCCCTTTATGAAAGTATCTACTTCATGACCTAGTTTGTTTGGATTTTTTTTTTGTTACTGTGGTGGAATATTCTGATCCTTCACCTAAGTAAAGTATGTTTAATACTTGAAGTAACAAATTCAGAACCTCAAAAAGATGCTTAGGGAGATTCTTACCCAAGATGAGGATCGGTCTCGCCATAGTCATCCAGGTAAGGAGCAGGGTATGTGCTCCCTCGAGTTTTACCAGCCATCAATACAATTTCACACTCTCTAATCCTGTTAAAATTATATCAAACTTCAGGAAATGGCACATTTCATGCAATAAAAAAAAGAAATTCAACAAAATTCAAAGGCAAAAAAAAAGAACAGAAATATCTTGACTCACCTGAGGAACATGCCCACCCCAGCACCACAGGTAGCAGCATGTGCAGTGCAAGCTCCCACATCTTCTCCATCCAGCTGGCTGAAACAGCAGGAACTCTGAGAGCACAACATGGTCCCACAGAACAGGCACAAAGTTGGGTGCTTCCTCTCATCATCTGTAGACTTGGGACACCTGAGGACAAAGAGAGAAAGATGCAGAAAATGTTCTACCAAGAGATGGTGAATGACATCTGACTTCAATTCCCCACTCACTGGAAATGGCTAGCTTGATTGAGGAGAACACTGTAATCCTCAGGAAGCTCAATTAAGCGATTCCTTCTCCTGGGGTGTCTGGAAAAAAAAGAAAAAAGTTGAATCATCAATTTTAAGGATATGTTTGTGTAACACAAAAATGGTACTGAACTGTTACAAAGTCTACCTGACTATATGGGTTTTGCCTTTCAAGGCTTTGGTTATAGCTGGGTTCCCACAGTACCTGAAGAGAAAAAACACTGTTACAGAACAGGTCGCCTCCTCCGTAAATACATGTAAGGTCATGAAATATATTGACCTTGCCTTTATCTATATCACCTACTTCAGCAGCAGTGGAGTAACAGTGTCTCTGTGATCCTGGAAGAGCTGGAACACATTGGAGGGTAGTGCCAAGTAGCTGCATAGTGCCTCCATATGTCCTTGAGTGGTAACTGTAACAGATCAAAACAATCAGCCTGGCTTCATGAGTAGATAAATATAAATAAAAACAATATCATCACATATGGCACATTACAATGATATAATGCTTTAGTTTGACCTACCAGAAGTACTTAAAAGTTCCTCTGGAGGGTGTACTCCTGTAAGGCAATTGAAAAAGAGAGCAGCACAGCGCAGAAAAGGCTGAATTCCTCTCTTCACCCTTTCTGCCACAGAACTGCCTGACACATCTGGAACCAGACTGAAAAGCAAGCCACAGAACAATGAATCAAACAAACTGACGACAGTCGACACTGCCATATACATCTCTGAGAATGAGACAATAAATAGGCTTCAACAGTGGGATACAAGAAGCAGTGATTTCCTCTGAGTGGGCATGTTTCCATTACAAAAAAGCAAGGTCAGTTTGGTCAACTACAATTATGAAACAGGCTAATTAAAAACAATTGTCTCATTCTGCCTGCAGGACTAGACTTTCCCTTAACACAGTGAAAATGTCTGAATGAATGAATTCTTGTAAGGACTAAACTACAAAAAATGGCACTACTAGCTACTAGCAATGACAATGGTTAATAAATGGTTACCACCAACCTAGTTAACAATAACTTAAATGAAATTCTGCAGCCAATTTAGTTAATTCAGAAATTCAGAGAACGTATTGGAACAAAAGAGTAACAAGAGGATGAGAAACCTTCCAGTGAGCTGTGACACTGTAGTGTACAGTTCTGCTGCTGCTTTTGCCTCGTCTGTCTCCTCTCCACCCGCCACAGGAGGAAAATCTACGCAGAAATAACATCATTATCATCCTTATAATATATAATATGCAATACTACAGTTCAGGAAATGGTAAATATCAGTACTGCTGTATGGTTGGGATTTTCGCTGTACCTGTAGAAGAGAGGAGGACCTGCAGCATATGAGCCATGGTGACCACGTGCAAGATGTGCAGGTGGTTGTAGGCAGAGCTGACAACAGACGGCTCCAAGTCCACAGCCTCCTCTTGATACAGTGAAGGTATAGACAATACCAATCCGACCTGACAAAAACGCACACGCACCATTTTATTCCCATACTGTATATATAAAAATATTAAACTTCACCATCAGGTTTCTTTATCAAGTTTAATTACTAAAGCACGATTGAACACGTAATTAACAATGGTCACAAAGTTAAATAAAGATATAGTTGTATTATTTCAATTAAAGAATAATTAAATTGTTGAATTACAATAGATGAAGTAATTCTATTAGCAATTACAGTATGACAAAAAAAATAATAAAAGTCAAGTAAGTTATTTTGAAATGAAGAATAGAAGAAAAAAAACCCACCAGAAGATGGACAAAGTCCACCTCCAGAAGAGAAGGGGTATTTTTTCGGCTCAACACTGGTATCAAGACTGGGGAAAAGACAATTGTAAAGTCATAACCAAGTGATAAATAAATATGTATTGAATATGCTTAGATGGACCACATACCCCCAAACATGTCTGTGAAGTGCCTCTGAATGACAGCCTGAGAGCTCTTAAGTCTCTGAGATGCTGAGAACTGGACTATTGCCTTCAGACCTGCAAGCTGAAATAGAGAAGGATTTTTCAATACTGGTCTCTCACAACATTTAAAGCCAAATCATATGCATTTTATGTGACAGCACATCGCTAGTGAGTATGTGGTATCTAACCTGTCTGTTTTGTAAGGACCCAAAGAGCGGTTTGTCCTCCTCCTGCAATATGTTTTCTGTGAAGACATACAAACAGGTATTTTGAGAAATACAGAAAACCTATGGGATAGAGAACTGCCAAAATATTGAGACTTACCTATGGCCTGAATAGTGAAGGCACATGTGTTCCAAGCCATAAGGGGCACACGTGGGCATAGCTCATTGGGTGCTGTCTGCAGTCCCACCCTGTGGATTGTGGTGGCGCACACAAGCAGCATCTCTGTTATGCTGTCTGAGAACTTTCTCCTAAAAACAACAAGCAGCAAAGAATTCAGACTGATGTGCTACAGGAAATGCAGATTTTTGAGTAATTCTGAAAGATCTGAGAGATTCACTCACGGTTCTTGTACTCCATAGCTGAGAATGGATCTAAAGTCCGGCTGGCCCTCTCCACACAATCCCATGTCCCCATCACTACTACTACTGCTGCTACTGCCTTCTGTGTTGCAGTCTGAGAGAAACCATCAGTTATCTCATGTCAAATCATCACTCGAGTGTCACATATTACAATGACATTTAACAGCACGAATGAGCCACTACCAAAGTAGAACTGATTGATAGCCAAATTACAGAGCAGCAACCAAAAGCATTTATCTCTGTATATACAGATGGGGGCACAATTATTAGCCCCCCTGATGAAATCACACAAAATCATGAATATTTCCATGGAAATGATCATAACAAAAACTGTTGATACTTGTATTGCTTCCAAAAGAACAAAGATGATTTTGTGTGATTTCATCAGGAGGGATAATAATTGTGCCCCCATCTGTAAATATCATAATATTATATTCCCTGCAGCATCTGGCAAATAAAGATTATTGCCATCGCTCTTCATCCATTCAAAGAGACACAATTATATTCAGTATCTCTTCTTACCATTATCCTGAGTGACTGACTTCAGTCCTTTAATCCTGGCACAGAGGATCTGAATCCAGCGAGGCAGGCTCAAATGCTGTGCAATTATCTCTGCATTTTCACTGCACACAGAGACAAATATTTAAATAACTTTTAATCATTTGCATATCAGCTGGCTTGGAGAAGATGAACTGAACTTACTAGTTAAACATTATTGGTTCCAGTGGGATGAGAGGGATAACAGTATTGCACAGAGACTTGCACAGGGGACACAGGTACTCCCCATTCTCTAGGTCAACGATCAGCTCTGCATGGAGCCGGTTCCTAGTCGTATTCTGGACTGCCTCAAAATATCTGGAAAAACAACACAAAAAAAAAAGACAGTGTTAATGCTAATTGGTCTTCAGGTAGACCACATACAGTATAAGAGGACTACTGTCAAAATATTTTATTTAATAGGCAAAACTGGTTATGTTTGTTCTTGTACTCACTTCTGCCAACACGTGGCATGCATGACGTGTCCACAGCTGCCAGTGTGGGTCCCCACAGCCAGTTCAGGAGGTATAAACAGGGGATAGGTTGTCCCTGTCCCTTTAAAGGATAGATACAATGATCATGAGTCAGAGGAGTTTGAGTCAAATTTTCCAACCATGAAACTGCTGCTGCCACAAGTTAAATGAGAACGCCATTGACAAAAACTGACCATCTTCCTTGTAGGTTGGTATCTTTCCTCTGCACTGTGTCAGCACTGTAGACCTCTGGACACATGCAGTCAATACCATGGCTGGAGCCTGAGTCAGCACTTCCTGCTCCTCCTGGCAAAGAATGCAGGTAAGCACCTCCTTCTCAGCTGGGGTGGACCCTCGGTTTGGTCCAATGGCTACACACAGTTCCCTGTGCTCCATGGCACAACTAGAGCAATAAACACAAACGTAAAATACATTTTACCTGAAATCAGTGGAAAAAAAACACACCTATGGTCTTTTTGGAACAGCTGGGCTCACCCTTCAGTAGTCATAACCGGTTCTCCTTGTGTTCCACTCTCTGGCATGTTGTCGTACAGCATCTTGTTTGACTCGATGAAGTTCTTCTGCATTGCTGACATTTGTGCCATAATCTTCTGCCGGTGAAGCTTCGCAGCCTCTGCCTTCCTTTTTCTCTCAGCTTTCTCTTTGTCTTGAGCACTCTGAACCACAAAAGATCATAAAGTAAAATTTCTAGATACACAAAGCATGTTTCTGAAATTTTAACACAGCGAAACCTGAGATGTAGATTTTAACTTACTCATTTTTTTGTTAAACTGGATTTATTAAATGAAACTACAGTGGCTGACCTAAGTTTAGTAATTCAATTTTTGAGAAGGAGATGAATGAGTGACAGGTGGTTGTGATTGGGAAAAGTTATCATTCATCGATTTGTTTTTGTTTTGTTTTTTTACCTCCTCCGGCTTGGTGGTTTCCATACTCATGGACGCTGTTGGACTAGACTTCTCTCTAAGGCACTTAACAATCTCAAACATCTAGAAGAAAAACATTAATATAGAATGTCAACACAAAAATAACTACAGTATTTCAATCAAGAAAGCAAAGCTGGTAATGGTTTACTATTTCTATGACATGAATATAATAATGAACTGACTATTTTATGTTTATCATTTTTTTAGTTTGCACTGTTCAGTCACCCTCTAATTTATATGTATATTCATTGCCATCTTTATTTTGTTTCTTTGCACATTCACAGTTTCATCATTCCAATATGCTAATAGGCCAACCCAACAACACTGAATCCGAATAATCCAGCCACCACCACTGTTGAGTTGATTTCTACTGTTTCTGCTTACTGTCATCATTATGTTTGTCTGACTACTGTTTTGAGGCTGATGGTTGGGTTGGGCTTCTTTTAAGACCAGATCACATTGAAAGCCTTTGTACCTGCTACATGGAGAATAAATCAGGTTCTCATGCACAATAACTCACCTGTAGAACCCACTTGACCATGTCTTTTTGAGCTTCAAGAGAAGGAATAGCTTTAATCTTGGACAACAAGTGGAATACTGACTTGCCATGTTCTGAACCAATTCCTGGAAGAGCAGAGGAGACATTTAAGCCATAAAAAACAAGCCAAACAAGTGTCAAACAATGACAATGACAAAATAGTAACTGGATTTCACGCACTACGAGCCTTAAGGCTGAAATCAAAGGTCACTTCCTCCACTGTGCTGTCTTCAAGCTGAGTTTTCTCTTCAATCAGTGCCTGACCAATCAGATGTAGAGCCTGTGAAGTAAAGGCAGGGTTTTTTTTATTCCATGTCATTTAAGGAATAAGTCTTAAGGCAGAGCAAGGAAACAGATAAATGTAATGTGTACCCGCTGGATCATGGCTTCTGTCCAGTGAGTTGTCCGATCTTCTGCAGCTCTCTGAAGGATGCGTCTCAAGATATGGACCATAATGTCACAGCACAACAGATGCGTTATTCTTGAGAAAGCCGAGCAGAAAGCTGGAGGAACTGGGGGACAAAGAGCTAAGCAAAAACACAAATAGAAGAAATGTTTGTAAGGCCTTTTCCTTGTCAGCCAGACTAGAGGAGATTGTCTGCAATCTGCAAGCCTGTGCAGCACAGACGTCAGTCACCTTTATCATTTCCCTCCTGTGTCCTCCTTTTCTTCTGAGACTCTTCAGCCTACAGTAAGTGAAAAATAAGACTGAACTCAGGGACCAACAGAGTTTGTGTCACTTTCATGTAAAACAGATGTTAAGATATATTGTTACCTTGCTATGCTGTGATCTTGAATAATGGTAGAAGAAAGGGTTGAATTCTGCCAGGCACTCTTTTTTTACTTCATATAATCCATGTCCTGATACTCCTGGTTTTCTGAAAACAGATGAAGACCAGAAAGATTAAACCATTTGAACAATTTTCAAAGCTAAAACTCACAAGACACTTCTTCACACTTTTTACATACTTGAAAGTGGCGACTTTGGTAATTACTGACTCCAAGCCTGTTTCATGACTTTCCTACAAGGAAAACATTTTAACATATTTGTAATAGTTCTTCTCTACTCAAATGTAATTCTATAACTTAGAGATGTAGTGTTATAAATCTTACATTCTCTGGGAGGCCTTTAACCAGGCTACTGTGAGCCATGGGCTCAATGCACAGCAGGTGGACAACCTCCCGCATGGTCACGTCCTCTTTTGTCACTTGGCTGATCCCAGGGACATAGCGCTCACCTGAACACACAGCACTGGTCACACACTACAGTATCATCCATATTGAATTTAATTTAATAACTTTGTAAGTGTGATCAGTAGAATGTGACACCATACCAATGATGATTATAAGGAGATAGAGCATCTCTTCTGTCAAGCGATGCCACTGTATCAACTCATCCTGTAAATAGATTTGTATTTAATTGCTGAGTAGAGCATTTTGTTGCACATGCTTTTGTTTTTTTTATTGGTGGCGTACCTGGTCTTTGCTTGAACAACTTCCATTAAAATAATCAAAGAGCTCAAATCTTAACAAGATCAGCATGAGAAAGTGGTTGGGGTCCATTTTGGAAGCAGCTATCTGTAAACAATTTATAGAGAGGGTCATGTGTCACAGTCTAAATGCTAAATTTAAACAGTAACAGCATGAGAGAAATGTTATCCAACTGTAAACAACCTGAAGCATGACAACATCCTTATCGAACATCTCGTCTCTGCATTTCACATCCTGATAGTAGTAGACCTGATCAAATGGGAATGAGTAACAATTTATTTATTTGGTATTTAGTCACTGAAGAAAGAATAAGTTAGGGCATGCAGATTGAAAGCAATTCCTTAAAAATCCACAGATGCATACCTGGCTAACTAATGATAGCCCGTTTCTCCGCCACATTTCAGCTGAGACTTGTGCAGCTAGCACCACACAGCGCAGAGGATGCTCTGCCAGCTGGGTGTAGTCATAGCGCTCCTGCAACCATGAAAAATATTATTCTCAGATGCCAGCAGTGGCAATTATAACTATTCACTCAATAAACACAGCACAACACACGCTGAATGATTCTTTAATCTGCAACCAACAACAGTAGCTTACTAAATATATATTGTAGTTTTAAAGAATAGTTAGTCCTTACTTACTGGATCATCCAGATGTTCAACTGCCCCTGTTCGACACAAAAGCAAATACAGGCCTAGGGATCAAAATGGACAGAGGGGTAAGTTCACAGCACACAAAAAAACTAAAACTTATAAATCACTGACACTCTCAGTGGTAGTTCTCATACCAGCCAGGAGCCTGGAGATTGGCAGATGTATGCTGACAGGCTCCTGAGACACTTTGTATGGACGAACATTGAGGATGTGCTTGCACATGTAGTAGTCCGTGGGCTCCCTTTGGAAAGGCTGGTTATTGCACTCCATCAGAACTTTGTGGCACTCTTTAAATGCAAGAAGCAAGATCTCATCCTGAAGAAACAAACATAAGCAATTATTAAGTGCAGTAACATAATGCTCTCTTCTTTACTTACGAGTTAGTGGTGATGACAAATTAATTAAATGGCAACTTACATCAGAGGAACACCAGTCCTGAAACATAGCCAGAATGTGACGCAGCTGCATCTGAAGACTAAAGCCAGCTTCCCATTCTGGCTCTACTGCGATGTGTTGACCAAACTGGCGCTTCACCTCCTCCATACCCTGATAAGATAGTGAAAGAAGGGAAAAAAAACATAGAATCCAGTTTGTCAACTTACTATAACCTGATGCAACAGGTTCATTACATTCTATCAAAGAATAAACCAGGGTAAAGATAATTATTACCTGCATACATTTGAGAAACCCAAGAAAGACTTTGAAGCCCTCTAGGAATTGTCCCTGCAGCTCTTCCATCCATACTGAGGGCTTACTGATCAGAATATACCTTAAAGAGAAACAAGCTACATCTTAGACAGAGATTTTAAAAAATTAGGAACAAAAACTTTGTTACATTCCTTGCCTGTTCAATCACCTGAGGTCGTGGAAGATGACCTGAATGCGTGCAAACTTGTCTGAGTTGTAGCCCAGGAAGAAAAAGCGATTGTTATCATCCAGATGTTCACGCAGCAAATCCATGACTGTATCGACTATCACCTTAATGACATTGCACTCTTCAATCAGTTGTCTGGCCTTTAGGAGGACAGAGGATAGAGATGAGATGTTATGTTAGTGCAAACATACAGTTTTCATGAAGAGGTACAACTATTAACCAAGTACCAGAATTACACCACCAAGACACAACATATACATAGATGTTACTACAGGAAACAAGACTTACCAGTGTAGGTACAGTGAAGATCTGAACAGAAAGAGCAGTGATGGATATACTCCTCTCATGGTCATCATTGATGAAGTCCTTCTGTAGCTGTTTATAGTGCTGAAGACAGAATGGACCACATTTTTAATTTAAACTGAAATGAAAAAACTGGCAAAAATTACAAACACTCCCTTTTTCACCTTTGTAAACTCTATTGCAAAAAGCCTCTTGAATTCTGTGTCCATTAGCATGCTACCGAAAATCAGCTCATGCACTATCTTGCGAGCTCCTTCAGAAAACAGAAAAAAATCATGTTAGTGTCCAAGATTTAAAGAAAAGCTGAGATTAAGATAATAATGTGTATGAAAATGAACTTGCCTTTGTACATTCTGGCATCATGCAGCATGAGTCTGCTAATGAGGCATGGATGATCACCGCCTGCGTTGGGCTCTAATGCCACCTGGCAGAAGGCCTGCCTGAAGCCAACTGCACAAGAAATGTATAAGATCTCAGTCACATCACATACAACTGTACATGTACAATTGAGTCAATTGAGCAGTTAGGTGTAGATGTACACTTAGTTGGTCATTTTTTTAAAAGTAACCTAATACCATCTAATGTAACAGTTCTGCAATTAAACCTATCTTCATGAAGGTGTCTGTTTCAATAAAAAGTAAACATTATCACCTTCATACAATTCTTTTACGAAGGAGCATTTATTGCAAGATTGCTGTATTGAACTGCATTACTTTTATTTAATAAACAGCCAACTGAGTGTATGTACCCTGCTCAAAGCAATTAAGGGAACACTCAAATCACGCATGTTGATGAACAAACAATTGTATGATTTGTTCAGAACTTAATCACATGATGATAGTCAATGAAAGCCAACATAATCAACTCATGGAAGACCGATTCGCTATAAGGATGGGAGCACAGGTCGTACTAGAGGATGTCGAGTCCTTATACCACCTTCATGGAGTTTGACAGTTTGGTCAGAGACATGCACACCAGTAGACTGTTGGAGGTCACTGTATAGGGCTCTCGTAGTGCTCCTCCAATTCCTCCTGGCAAATGACCATATGGATGTACATCTTGGAGTAATTGGACTATCTGTGCAATCTGACTGGGGTGCAGGTTCTGCCTCATGCCTCATCCAGTCCTGACAGGGATTTTAGCAAAACACAAAATTTCAAGAATCAGTAAGGATAAGGAGAGAGCATTTGTCTATGGCCACCACATGTAAAATCACCCCCTTTTTGGGGATTGTCTTGCTTTTGCTTCCATTGCAGATGCTGTCACTTTCATCTTCACCAAAGTAGGTTAATATAATTCACAATCACTTATGGTTCCTAAATGGACAGATTGATATCCCTGAACTTTAACTGACCAACCTGGTGTTATATTCAAATAATTAAGTGTTCCCTTGATTTTCTGAGCAGTGTACTACGGGGAGTCAGTGTGTGTGGTATGGTACGATGCCAGCACCTGAGTAACTTATGATCTTCTGGAACCAGGAGCCAAGACGCAGAGCAAATGTCTGATGAGCCATTATCGCTGCATGAAGGATCTCCACACGTAGGGGCTGCAGTGAAATGTGCTCGGAGTTCGACTGCAACACAGCAGTTGGAAAAGTTACAGGAAAAAGCCAAAAAAATCATTCTGAATTTCTAGATCATTCTTTAGATAAGTACAAAATCACAGGCTGGTATTTACCCTGATGAGATCTCTTGCTTGCTGGCATGAACGAAGTGATCCTCTCTTTACTGCACGCCGACCCTGTGCATCAGTTAACAGCAATTATATAACTTCCTACATTATCTTCCCTTTAGCAGTAATGCAAAAAAGTAAACTGTACCTCCTTGTCAATAAGTGCTGTGTGTGTCTGTGCTTCAGCTTGATTACAGTTAACAGAACGCTGCAGGGTGTAGATCACATGGTCGTAGGAGTGGTGTTCATCATTGTAGAGTACACAGTAGTATGCACTTTCTTTTTGTCTGAATGGTTGAGAAATACACTCAAGATTAAACTGAGTGTTTTGTTTTTTGATTTATGTGTGATCAAACATATCATACCGGGGCTGGAGTTCATCTGACAGCTCAAAGTTCTCCTCCCAAACCAAGAAATCAGTGACGTAGTGCAGCAGTATCTGGAACAGCTTCTTGGCTCGTTCATAAAGCTCAGGCTCCAACACACACTCGTCCTGCAAAAAAAAAATGTTGTAATAAACTTTACTAATCCCTGTTTCCTGTGTCACCAACAGTGACTCTATGATGTGACAAAGAACTGGTCTGAATATTTAGTTTAATAACAACCGAACAGGCAACTGGTCTGGCAACATTAAAATCAAATCCCCTGAGAGGAAAGATTCCACAGAGCAGCTAAATATTTCATACTGTTGTTTGACATTTAACACACAAACCAACAGTGAGTCTGTGTATTTACAATAGTCTCAACGTCATACCACTGTGTGAGAACAAGCACTGGAATCTGTCAAAGTCAAGTCAAGCCGAGCTTTATTGTCATCTCAGCCATTTACTTATAGTACAAGGTGAGATGAAATAACATTCTCCTGGATCAAAGGTGCAACATACAACACACACGACAGCAGCACGCTCAGACCGGTCAACAGTGAGGGTAAAACAGGGGGTGCAATATAATAAACCTATACAACTATAAACATATCTTTACACTATCTAAAATATTGAAAAACTTTCCCTAAAAAATAAAGTTTTTATATAAAAATAATCATAGCTGCAACTAAAGACATAATTACAGCCACACTACAATAATGTACACAGTATACAGTATAGAGACAACAAAGAGTACATTATCACATTATCATAGTATCACAATCTAAACAACAAGAAATCTGAAACAACATGAAGGGTTTTCATATTCAGTGTGGAGAAACTGTTGCTGTGTGATGTGTCACTGGTTGGGAAGTATAGGTTCCGATCAGTGCAGAAAGCAACTAACAAAGCAGCCTGCCAGACTGGGACCAGCAATGTCTCTTAGTAGAAACACCTGCTGTTTATGGAAAAAGGCACAGAACTATCAAGCTGCATGTCTGCTCAAAGCCTGTGAGTGGGATCTTATCAGAGTAAAGCGCAAACACCCTGATCAGCAAGGAAAGGCCTGACAAACTGCTGAACAACAAAACAAAACAGTGTGTGTACCAGCAGCACGATGGCAGGACAAGCTGTAAACAGAACATATCGCTGCACAGTACAGGAGGATGTAAGCAATTGTAGAAAATCTACTCTCAGTCAGTCTCACCGACAAGTTTTCCACCAGCTAATTTGCACTCATCCCCCAATCTCTTAACCTAGTTATAAATTTTCTCAGTGCAACTCAACAAAGTGCTTTTCTTTCTCATTTCCGGAGTTAAAGCCACAGCCAAGAGAGCAGCATCCAGGATTAAGATGGGAAAATAAGCATTCTGGGATTCACTGACAGAGTAGGACAAGTATGCCCCTCCCACATCCCTCTTTCCGCTCTATTGTGTAACTCACCGTTACCATGGCAGTGGCTGCCCCTGGGTCGTGTTTGGAGCAACAGGGACCAATCTTCCAGGCTTCTACATCTCCACAATCACAGAAGCCCCCGCCTGATGACGCATGCATCTGGAATAAAACAGCACATATTGTATGTCACAAAGGGCACACAGTCACCTATGGATACATATAGCAGCAATTCACTTAAACAACTGCTTTAGCTGTGCTAATACATTATTATGAAACACAGTTGGTCCAACATAAAAGGCCATCAATCACAGATTTCAGTATACCTAATATACACTGTAGTGTTTTTTAATATATACCGTATTTTCCGGACCATAAGGCGCTTCGGATTATTAGGCGCACTATAAATAGCTGTGTCAATTTTCATAAACAA
>JAUBNQ010000004.1:10462865-10473740 GCA_032353495.1 Ctenopoma kingsleyae | reverse complement strand
GGAATATAAGGCGCACTGTTGATTTTTGAGAAAAATATAGGCTTTTAAATGCGCCTTATGGTCCGAAAAATACGGTAGTGCTATTTTAAGTTAACTGGTTAGTTTAAAGAGATACAAGAGGCTAATCAAGTTAACATTACAACACAATGTGCACAGGAGTGAATCACAAACACTAGTGACAAGGCAAAGGAAAGATAGGGATGTCACTCTCATATAGAGACACAAATATCAAAAATGTCATATAAAATCAAAAATAAAATTCCCTCAATAATCCAACGGGAATCAACTGTGACTGATTCATGTTCTCAAATAAAACAGCTTAATCAGAAATTAAAATGTATGTTAAAATGTAAAGATATTGATACTGACACCAACCTTGTAGCGATGCCTTTTGTGCACGCTATCCTGGAAGCAGTCCATGCATAGGACACAAGTGGGATCTATTGCACAATCCCTGCAATAAATTTAAGATGATTTATTACTTTAAAGTATCACAGGTTAATGTACAAGCTGAACTACATGGTGAGCAAATTAACTTTTTTTTACTTCAGTGTAAATATCCACACTGTAAATGTGATGAGTACATTTGTTTTGATATTGATTCGCTGTGATCTGCTGCAAACCTTTTATATAATATATTCCAATTACACATTTGTTACACAGTGCATGGTTTGTGATTTTCTTTTTTTAATACACCTTTTATGTAGCCGTCAGCTTATTCAGAAATATTTTAACCTGTGATATGATTTTTTTATTGGTACATAAACCACAATCTATCTGAACTCTGTGACAGTGCCTTACCTTGTCCGTAGAGAATAAGTAGTGGAATAGACAACTAACTTTTACTAAGCTTAACTGTGCATGGATATAACAATAACATCCTAAACATGACTCACAGTGTAAAAAAAACTGTATGACATCCTTTGGAAGGCAATAAAAGCTGATCTATGTGAGTGAGACAATAGTTCACATGATTCAGGTCCACTTAAGAACTGCCCCATACAGAAACCTGAGAGAGTCTATTCGTTAACAATTCATGTTTACCACTTAGCCTAAATAATGCGGTGTTGTCACTTAATTAGATGACTGTAGAACTTAAACCTATTCATGCCAAAGTTTTCTCACTAGTAGTACTTGATGATCTATTCCCATCTTTGATCTTTATGGCTTTGTAACCCTTTAAAACTCAATAACTCTAGCGTACAAATATTAAATATATCCTAAATGTAGGATACTTGTTAAGTATAACTTAATAAGCTCCTGCTGACCTGCAGGAGTAGACAGTTTCTCCCTCTTTGAAGACACGTCCACAGAGCTGGGAGGAGGTACTGCCCTGTTTGAGCTTTTCCAGACCCTCCTCAGGATCTTCTCCAAACAGGAAGAACTCTAGAGGGTGGAGGAGTCGACTTTGCATGAGCTCTTCTTCCTCCTGAGGGCTGGACTCATTCTTCACGCAAAATATCTGAGGTACCTGCTCCCTCAGGTAGCACAGGAGCTCCAACCTGCTGTCTGCAGCCTCCAGCCATTCCTGCAGGACAACAGAAAAGAGCAAGACTTGTTTTGCACCGCCTCATATCTGTCTCCATCTTATAACCACATATAACCACATGTATTAGCCACCATTGTCATAGTGCATGGAAAATTTTTATATTTTTTCCTTTAACCTTTGCTTCTAGTAACTTTAAGTTATTAGTGAGGAATTAGTGACACATTTCTCCTTAACTCTGAAGTACTGCAGCTTCTTGGCATGTTCTCACAGCCTGGTGAAAAGCACCATCTTCACAGAATAGTTTTTACAGTTTGACCACCCAAGATACCTATGTAGCAAAATTTACAAATATTGATACCATGTATATATGATATTATATGGTATATGAAATACACCAAACTAAAAAGAATATGTGAAATACATTTAAACATCAAACTGTATAAAAGGGAAGAATGGTCTTTCTTCTTTGAGCAGCGTGAGGAAAGTGCTAATGAAAACGTGTAGTAGTTTTAAATTATATAAACATTTCTACAGTACTTACAGATGTGAATGAAAATTGAATTTACATGTAGTGCCTTCCTTACTACATTTGTCTCCGCCAAATAGGTATTTGGAAGGTTGGGTGGAAGACAATTATGGTGTCTTTATTTTAACAACATTCATGTCCACAGTTGTATGCGGAGACTCGAGTTACACTACGTATCATCATATAATTTTAATATTTTATAATACTGGTTAAACATTTAATAGAACACATGTACTGCTAACACCGCACTCCATTAAAACAATACCTACGATTGTCAAGCGGTTGATAGAGAAAGAAAGAAGATAACTCAGTAAATAAGTTTCATTTTCACAGTCACTTTGGACAATGGTTCATGACTGACAAGACGTCCGAAAAGATGGAGACATGGTGCTCCAAATTTGCTTTGAACATAAGCGACCACCAGACAACCACAGGAGATTAACACACTACAGAGACCACTGCTATATCTTCCTCCGACTGTTTTGTCTACTCTAATAAGCCCTGATCCCAAAGACTGAAACCAATACTGACTGTACAATAAATATTGTCTAACACCTAGGTAGCTGTTAGCTAGCACAGGAGCTAACTTCGCGCTAGCTTGGTAAGCATACTATCCTTTCACTGTCTGGTCAAATCGTGTAGTGCAAAGGAACTGACACATTATACTTTGGTGTCTCAATGACCACTGTCAGCTGCATTAGATGTTTGACAAACATACCTTGCCGAGCTCCAGTCCGTCTAAGGATTTCTCAGTCTCCGCCATATTCAATTTGCCGTAAAGGAGGAGTTGTCGTCTTTTCCTCCTTCTTCTTCACGGGTTTTTATTTGGCGGTTGGCAAATAACTTACATGCATTACCGCCACCTACTGAATCATAACATGAGCGGACTAAACCCTGCTACTAAATACATTTTTTTACAAAAATGTATACACAAACCTAAAGCCCATATGACATGTCCCGAATTTAAATGCAAATTATCCTATTATTATTATTTTAGTAATGTTTACCTTTATTCTCCTTATCCAATTCTTCCTGTCATTTTTCTCAGTGAAACTCAACAAAGTCACTTAATTTTTGATTGGGTTATACTTTTAACCTCACTCTTATTATATTTGATTTCCATATTTATTTCCCTTTTCTTAGTGTCTTCTTTTGCATAACTATGCACTAAACTAATTTCCCTCCTCCCCCGAAGGTAATCTAAACCTCCCACCTACCTAACTTAGTCTATTAATCAAATAAGGAACTTGGTTTGAGTTTTCCTGTTAGTAATTTCTTATTAGTTATATGGCTCTGGTCAAAATAAGCATTTTGTAAACAAAAGCTTCTGCCTAACTCGTCCTCTGCTGGAATCCTTTAAGTTCTTAGTATTCTTAGTATTTCTGTTAAATGCTGTGATATAACGTACAGATTTTAACTAATAACGACGATTTGTGGGGTCAATATGTCAAGGTGTCATATAATAACATTGTTCTGCATAGCCAGTAGCACTGATAACTGATAATGGAGACAGTGCTGTTTAGGGTCCCAGCCGCAAGAGGGCACTGGCCGAGATTGTCGCTTCTCTCCGTGTTGATGAATGCAGCGGGGAGAGAGGTCAGAGTTCAATGTTTGACAGAAAGCTAAATATGGATTCCATATTTCATGAGAAAGTAGGTTTTAACGTTTAACCTATTACATTTATCCACCAGCAGTTTGTCGTGTTTATTCATAAAGCGTTACACCTTATGGCGGCGATTTGTTTACCCGTTTTGTCTGGTCGCTGTTAAGAGATTTGTGATGGTGTTTGTCAGTATTGTTGTCCAGCAGCTAAAATGCTAATTGCACCTGCTAGTCAGAGATTATGAAAAGTTTCTTTGCAGTTTGGAGTAACAACAAATAATCTTTCTGCCAGCCGTAAGCGCGATATTTTTGTCAAGCGAGTGAACGAAGGGGCTTTACATAGCTATCTTGGCTTATAAAGAAGTAATAACACAGGTCTCTTTATGCTGTTTACGTAAGCTAGCTGCATGTAGCTCCACGTATGATTCTTGTCGGTCGTGCGAGACATTATATACAAATGTTTTAATATCAGCCAAAGCTGTTGAGGATAGCTTTGTCTTTAAAAACAAATTGTAGTGCTGCTGTGTGTTATTTGTCATTGTATATTAACAATTACTGATTCTGTATTTATAGCAAGAGGGCTCCCTATGCGCCCAGCACTGCCTCAACAACCTCCTTCAGGGTGAGTATTTTACTCCTGTGGATCTGTCCTCCATTGCACATCAGCTTGATGAAGAGGAGAGAATGAGGATGGCTGAAGGAGGTATGGCGAGTGAAGAGTACAGGACCTTCTTACAGGTGAGGTGACATAGAAGGTACAACAAGTTTATATTCTATTAACATTTTGTAACTTTAGGTTCTCTGAATGTCTTTTTAGCAACCATCTGGGAACATGGATGACAGTGGGTTTTTTTCTATACAAGTGAGTTTGTGAGATTCACTTCTTGTTGGTGCCAAATAGCAGATCAAGAACTGTTATGAATCAGTTTTACTCATTTCTCTTTTTGTCATTGAATTGCTTTAGGTTATTAGCAATGCCCTGAGAGTGTGGGGCTTGGAGCTAATCCTCTTCAACAGCCGGGAGTACCAGAGCCTTATGATAAATCCAATGTAAAGTTTCCTTCGTGACATCTTTACCTGTTTTGTACATCAATACTTTACAGTTTAAGTTGAGGATGACAGCAATACCTGTTTTTGTTTCAGAAATGAGAAAGCTTTCATTTGCAACTACAAGGAGCACTGGTTTACTATACGCAAACTTGGTCAACAGGTATGAAACACTTCTCTACATAAACAAATTGAATACAGCTTTATTTTAACTAAAGTTTGTTTGCTTTTTCATTAGTGGTTTAACTTAAATTCACTGTTGACTGGACCAGAGTTGATATCAGACACTTATCTGGCCCTTTTCCTTGCACAGTTACAACAAGAAGGTATGTAAAAATGGGCTTAATGTAGTTTTATTTACAGTATGTTTAGACATAGGAATACAGAAAAGAATATGAAATTTGTGTTTGTGCAGGTTATTCCATCTTTGTGGTTCGAGGTAACCTCCCAGAGTGTGAAGCAGAGCAAATTCTTGGAATTATGAGAGTGCAGCAGCAGCATCGACCAAGGCTCATTGGAGAGGATGAGGCCCAGACAAGTGCAGGGTATGTACTGTACTACATGGACAGCCCATAAATTACTCACAAAGGGGTGTGTCAGTTTCATATTTTTTGTTATCATATTTCATACTTTTGTTTAATATAAATTTTTGACTTACCTGTGGTAACTGATTAAGGTTTGTACTGTGAGCAGCAGGTCAGCAGCTCTGAGCCAAACTGAGATGGACTTTGGTGTGGAGGATGAGACTGTGGATGAAGACGAAGAGCTGAAGAGAGCCCTGGCACTCAGCAGACAAGACATAGATGTGGAAGATGAAGAGGCTGATCTTCGCAGGGCCATACAGCTCAGCATGCAAGGTAAATGAGTCATTCAGAGATTTTGTTAACCAATCAGTAGGTTAGTCTTCTGCCTTCTGGTTTTCACACATCTTTATTCCAGGTTCACAGTGATAGCATTTTTTTTAGGTGCAGTAATGAGCAACAAGTCTTCAGAATATGAACTGGGAGATGTGAAATCAGGGAGCCAAGCAGCAGGGAGTGCAGGAGGACAAAGAGAAGGTCAGAATGAGACACTCACTGCTGAGGAACTGCGGAAGAGGAGACAAGCCTACTTTGATCGGTAGGTTCAGTTGCATATCTGCTCCTCCAGCAAAGGGCTGGACAATATTGTTAACACTTTGCAGATTAGTGCATTGATTTTTGTTGTTGTTTACTTAGGCAGCAGCAACAGGCTCAGCCAAACATTCCTCAACAACCAGGCACAACATTAACAGGTGGTTCAGGTAAGCACATTCAAATTTTAATATATATTGTAAATATAATGCAGATTGTTCAAAAAATAGTAAAGGTTCTGATTATTGCTCCCTTGTCTGTTCTAGGATCAGTAAACACTGGCTCTGGGGAGGACCAACAACAAAAGTCCAGCCAGTGAAGTTGTGAAAGGTTTACCTGTATTGTTTACCAGCTGCCTGGGTTTGCAGCCCCGTACGGGGGTAGCTTTGCTCCTTCCTCTAACCTTTTGCACATGCGAACACAAGGACAGTCAGAAGGCTGACACATTTCCCCTGGTTAGTTCGCTGACAAGCTATAGAGAAGTGAACAACGATAAAGAAAAGGCAGCAGTTGTCTAATCTAACTCAGTGAGACACTGAAGCTGGGAAAGGGTGACCACAGAACTCATGATGCAGTTAATTCAAGTTTGCAATTGCCTTTGTACCATGGCGCCTTGTATTTCTATTCTATACAGTTTTTATTCTTTTTTTTTTCTCTGCAAGTGATGGAAAAGAATCTTGAGCTCACAAAGGGGTTCTTTACTTGTCTGGGGGTGTAAACATACTGAGATAGATGCTCTATGACAGCTATAGGAGACCAATGTTTAGACCACAGATAAAAGTTTGGTAGATAATGACAGAACCTTCTATCTTTGTATCGGACTTGGGTTTGTAAGACATATGTATGACAGATGAAATTCCCACACCACAGAATACCAGTGTAGTTTTGATATAATTTCTTGTTGCAATGTCCTGACATGTCTTTTAGCCAGCAGCACCAACATGTGTGAGTCATTTATTCCTGACATTACCGATCATCTAACTTGTGAACATCACATGAGTGAACTACCAAGGGACTTAGACAACATATTTTTGATGTCGTGGCTTTGTTATTACCTTTAAGCGTGTAAGTAGGCAT
Source organism: Ctenopoma kingsleyae (assembly GCA_032353495.1). Taxonomy (NCBI): domain Eukaryota; kingdom Metazoa; phylum Chordata; class Actinopteri; order Anabantiformes; family Anabantidae; genus Ctenopoma; species Ctenopoma kingsleyae. Next base: position 10,466,887 of record JAUBNQ010000004.1, on the reverse strand, counting down.
AATGAAATTTAGGATTACAGAGCTCACTGACTTTTAATTTAAGGGTGTTGTGTCAATTATAGATTCTTCTGACGCATATTGTTCGTATCTTATGCAGAATAATTCAACCTGTAATAGGGAACAAATAAGCAATCTCTAAACACAGTGATACTACAGCTACATTGTTAATTTCTTCCATCACAGTAAGGTTATTTAAAACCAAAAAGTAGTTTGATATGTCCGACCAGCCTACCTTGTATGTGACTTCATCTGTTGTTTCTCTTCGTCAGTATTTGTCATGAACAGTATAGGGTATTTATTATAAAGAAAAGACTGTTAAAATTATAATTTTGCCTTCGATGCCCCTTTACAAACAGTTTTACACCATGTTACAGCCCATGGAATACTTAGGTTTAATTGCACTGATTTGAGCTAACCTGTATTTCAATATTACTCAGAGAAATGTTGCACACATTAATTCTATGAAGACACGTTCTTTTGCACTGAGCAAATGGCTTTTCAACGTGTGTTAAAACTGTGGGATCCAATGGCTGATTAATGACCTTTGGGAACAAGCATAAAATAGTAAGAATGAAGTGTGAATGTTATTTAACCTCATAATTTGTATAGTGAAAAATCCAAAGAAAAAAACTAAACATAAAATGATTCATAAATGATCATAATCATCATAAATGATTCACCGTACATACACTTCAAAGAGATCATTGTATTTTTTATTTCATCCAAATTCTGGCCATGATTTATTTTAATTTGTTTCTCTACAAGTTTATGTTCAGTCCTGAAAACCAAAATCTGGTTATAACACAGCATTAATAAACGCTAGGACCATGTTACAGCATTAAACATTTTACAGTTATTATGTTTTTCATATCCGATGACTGTTTAGCATGGATATATCTCAATCCCTCCACAAAGGTATTGGATGTCATGTAAAGTTTGACTTCTTGTGCAACTTTCAGCAAGATTCCATGATTTTATTATTGTTTTCATTTTTTCTTCTATTTAAATCACTTGTAAAAGAGTGGAACATTTTGGTAGTTGGGTTTTTATCATTACATTTTACTCACTGCATTCTTAAAGTAACTACTAATTCACCATTTCTGTTATATTTCATGTTACCACAGCACATCTTTTCCTTTAATGTATTAGTTCATGTTCCGGGATTAAAGAGACATTCAGCCCTCTTAAAGTTTGTTATGTCTCATTTATTTCTTGTAATATTGATGTTAATGTACGTTATTGATGGTTCTGGTGACATCATGTCTGGGAAAAAGGTCATAAATGTTCAAAAACAGCTCTGACACCATTTGGATCAAGACAACAGGCAGTGTGTCCTGTGTCCTGGTTAATATGTAACACTCAGAGCACACTTGCACTTTGTTTCCCCAAATAATAGATGGGTCTTTCAGAGGTAACATTGACCAAGCTGAGTGGTACGTATGGCAGTTAATTGTGGGAAAAATGTATTTCAATCAGTTCTATTGCATTTGATGTTTAATTTATTATAGTAGTATTGGTGGCTACATGCATGGGGAAATTAAGTTATTAACTATAAGAGATATAGTGTTTTTGAACATCTTTTGACATCTTTTTTGTTTGTGTGTTTCAGGTTGTGCACCCAAACCTTGCCAAACAAATAATTATGGTACAGAAAATGAAGAAGATGTTTATTTTCATCCTTACTTCCATGTGCTTCGTCACTCCCGTTCACCAAGCACAACTTCCAAGCGCCACAATCTCAGATCTTTCTTTCAAGACTATGGACTTTTCCATGAATGTTTACAGACAGATATCCAGTTCCCATGACAAGAACATATTTTTCTCACCTCTGAGCATTTCAACCAGTTTTGCTGCTCTCTTAATGGCTTCTGATGGTGTCACGCATGAGGAATTACTCAAGGGACTGAACCTGGAGCAGCTGGAGAGGGCTGACCAGCCAGAACTTATCCCAAAACTCTTTCAACTCCTTCATGATAACATCACACAGAATGGGTCACTGAAACTGGACCAGAGCATGGCCCTCTTTATGCACCAGCATTTTGTGGTAGAGGAGACATTTGAGGGCCAAATCAAGAAGTTTTTTGATGCTGACATCAAAACTGTAGACTTTGCAGACACAAAGAGGAGTATCAGGTTAATTAATGAGTACATAAAGCACAAGACCAAGGGCAAAGTGACAGAGATGATTTCCAGCCTGGATGCTCTGACTGAGCTCATGTTGATGAACACAATTTTCTTCCAGGGTAAGTTGAGTCATTCTGGTAAGATGTAGAACTTCAACAATAGTGTTTTAACCTGTAATTTATACAATTAAATGTTATTATATAATCTACAGGGGCCTGGCAGAAGCCTTTCAACCCCAATTACACTCAAAGATCATCTTTCTACATTGACAACTATAATATTGTCCAAGTACAGATGATGATTAAAGAGGATAAGTTCTACATAATGGAAGATTTTGCTCTTAGAGCAAATGTGCTGAAGCTACCATATCAGGAAGGTGTTTCCATGCTCATCCTGCTACCCAACAAAGGCGTGGACTACACTGCAGTTGATGATGAGATCACTGCTGACAAGTTCCTCAGATGGGTCAAAGGTTTGCAAAAAACGTAAGTGTGACGCACTTCTCTAGAAAGGTGCTGTGAAGAAACATCCAGCACTAAAGGTGTAAATTATAATACATACATACGCCATACATAATGTCAAACACTGTAATTGCAGTAAATGACAACAAGTGAGCCTGTTATGTCTTGTTCATAGCAAAGTGGAAGTCAGCATGCCCAAATTCAAGATGGAGCAGTCGTATTCCCTGCACAATCTTCTGCCAGATATGGGCATGGCCAGTATCTTCAGTAATTCTGCAAATTTGACAAAGCTGAGTACGGACAAAGCCATCAAAGTGTCAGAGGTTAGTTTCACGCTGTAACAACATAATTGCAAATTCCAAACTGCGGATGATGAACTTCATGTCAACTGTAAAATCACAGGTGCTGCACAAGGCTGTGATTGAAGTGGATGAGACAGGAACCACTGCAGCAGCTGCCACAACAATTGGAATTACTCCATATTCCTTACCAAGGACCTTCGTGGTCAACAGACCATTTTTCTTCTTTATATACCATGAAGACACCAACTGTCTAATGTTTATGGGTAGAGTGATTGACCCCACCAAAAACTAACAGCACTAATACCATTGTATGTAACACTGAGCTTATTCAGGATCATTGAAAAAAAAATGTTTTAATCTCAGATTTGTATGTTCTGTATTAATTAAGGCTTTACATTGATGGACATTTCCATGGGATTAATTCAGTAATAAATCAGTCCAACTCAGTAACAATAATATGTGTAAAAGTACAATATTTGGTGCATAAATTATACAACCACAGTAATTTAATCTCTTTCCCATGCTGTGTAGAGAGCTCCTTAGAGGCAATTGCTCAGATTTTAAAATGTGGCATCTACCAGTACAAAGCTCATTTGGACATTATCGTTATCCTTCTAGTAGACACAGTAAAAACATTCACAATTGGGAAAATGAGGCAATATAACCTACTCATTTTTACCTTCATAGAAATCATTACAACAAAAACATAGCTTTGCTTAAGGCTTTGCCTAGCTTTACAGCTGGTGCTTGGGCTGTACATGTGAAGACAGTAAATATTTGCACATAGTTTGTTGTGTGAAATGGATAAAATGTTGAAAAGTTTCAATATCTGTTTTACTTTTTTTTCTAATTCTTGGACTTATAATTTCTTACAATGTAATGTGACAGTGAACAAAATCAAGCAGCCTATATTGTGTTGAAATAGCTCAGTGATTTACTTTATTGTACCTTACAGCAGCCTTTCTCATGGGGGTCGCAAGATCATTGTGAAAAAATATACATTTACAAAATAACTTTGGATTTTAATGAAATTGATTTTAATTAGTTTTAGTTGTTTTCTTGTTCAGTGTTTGTCCAGACTTTATTTTATCAACAGTTTGTTGAGTTGAATTATCTGCATTATCTGGGTTGGGGG
>JAUBNQ010000004.1:10421799-10462765 GCA_032353495.1 Ctenopoma kingsleyae | reverse complement strand
AAAACTTCACAAAATAATTTACTGTCACACTCCGATCCTGAATCTGTGTCGGGGACAATTAATAAAGTTAGCGCTGTCGTCACCTGCAGACATGCGCAGACGTTCTCACTGTGGAAATATTCATATCACATCAAACGCACAGGAGGTTATTCATTATGTTATTTAATGCTACAACATAACAAGGAAAATGTACTAAAATCATATAAACAGATGGTTTCGTTTGCTTAATATCAGCTGTACGCGCATCGTGCTGCGCCGGAGCAGGTGTGTGTGTTTTTGGCTTTTATGCTTTAACATTGATATTTCCCGACGCGCACTCTAAAGTAGCTCTCAGGGGAAAAAAAGGTTGGAGACCCCTGTGCTAGACTTCGATTAATCTGGTAATTAGGCAGGACTTTGCAGGTCATGTTTACATTGGTATCACTTTCCAGTAAGGAACTTTTTCATTTACTGATCACTGATAGATAAGCCTTACTATGAACATATTTTGGGTTGCCAAAATGGTGCCCTTTTGGTTTATCGTGTGGCTGCTTTACAAACATACCAGGACACTGGATCTCTTCAGCTTAGATCTTCTGGGAAATACTATTTATAATTGTTTACTGACATTTATTCTGCAGACTTAATGGATTACAGAAAAACGCTATTATACATTAAATTCTTTTAAAAATATTTATAAGAATATTTTTGTTTGCAAAAAAAATCCTTTTTCCCTTTAGCCTGGTCTTTTTCTCTTTGTAATACGTTTATCAACAGAAATGACCGTTTACTGCCTTTTAATAGTTGGCTATTTATGTATTATATTCGTTATTATCTTGTTATATTACATACGTTAATAACTTAAGACTTGGCTTGTCAGAAATTCGACAGATGATGACCCACAAGCATGTGTTAGTGGTTTACTGATTATTAATAAATACTACAGGAAGTTTATGAACCCGTACAAAAGTGTACGTATAAAATAGAAGTAGCAAATACACATTGTCCCACTGTCGTTTAAATAAAGTTTTTTCAAACCACGTGACCATCACTGTCATGGCTGCGCTCTCGTGTGATGCGTGGTTGTCATCAGTTGTAGTATTTTAACATTTCAAGAAGTCACAGTAAGTCACGGTAGGACATTTATTACTGTTTCTAGTTATTGTATACTTTGCTAGAATGTGTTAAACTAATTGATTGTTACGGGTTATGTTTAATAGTTGGATCTGTCGACACGCAGTTTCTAGCTAACTGTTCCATCTGAAGCAGTTCAACATATTGGCGGATAATTTATCCATTTATAGAAAAAATGAAGACAAAAAAGATGTCGAAAAACAAGCGTCAGTCGTCCGGGCTACAGAAACCAGCCAAACGAGGTATCCATGTGAAAGGCACATGGAAAGCTGTAGAGCTTGATCCCAGTCTCTTCTCGGAGGAGGGCATGGAGGGTCTGGTGTGTTTTGAAGAGCTGACAAATTACCGTCTGGTAGACTCTGAAAAGGCTGCAGCCAAAGCTGCAAAAACACTGAAAAGGGAAAAGGAAAGAGCGATGAAGAGAAAGGCTGAGAGAGAAGAAGGTGAAGAGAAGGCAGATAGCAAAGAGGGAGCGAAAACAACTGAGCCAGCAAAGAAAAAAGCCAAGAAGAATAAGAAAAAGAAAAAACAGACTGCAAATGAGTCAACCCAACAAGACATTTCTAAAGAAGTGACACAGGAAGATCTGGCTGCCAAGGAGGAGGGAGGGGGAGATCAAACAACTAAAGAAGATGCTTCAAAAGATGCAGCTATTACCTCTAAACATGATGGTCAATCAAAAAGTGCAAAGAAGAGCAACAAAAAGAAGAAAAAGAAACAAAAGCAGCAAATAGAAATTAGAGATTCTGTCACAGAGAAGCAGCCAGACCCCAGTCCTTCATCTGAACATCAGGCTGTGGAAACAGAAGAAATACCTCAAGACAAAGTGACAAACCCCCCTAAAAAGCGGGCAAAGAATTGGACAAATATAGCACTAACTGGTTCAGTGGACAAACATATTGACGTGAGTGCATGGAAGGACCTGTTTGTTCCCTCACCTGTACTAAAGGCACTGAGCAGCCTTGGATTTGGTTCACCCACACCCATTCAAGCCCTGGCATTACCTTCAGCCATCAGAGATCGTATGGATATACTGGGGGCAGCTGAGACAGGTAAGTAGAACATTTCTGTTACTCTCCGTTTATTGTCAAGGTTTTTACACGTGTTTAACAGTCTGCTTCTGAATGTATCCAAGTGAAGCTAATGTGAGCGCTGTCATTATAGGAAGTGGTAAGACATTTGCTTTTGGTATTCCGATGATCCACACCATCTTGGAGTGGAAGAATGGCTCGGAAAAGCCTGCAGATGGCACCGAACCTGCAAAGGTGGAGAGTTTGTATTTACCAGCTGAGGATGAAAAGTCAGATGAAATCGCAACAGAAGAGGACCAGGAGGACAACATGGAGGCAGAGGAAGAAGAGGATGAAAGCAGAGATCAGAATCATTGTGAATCAGATGAAAGTGCCAGTCAACGTGATGCTGAAGAGAATCATAACCGTGATGGCCTTGGGTGTGTTAAAGTAATTGAAAATGCAGAGTTTGACTTTGACCCTGCTGCTGAAGCAGGAGAAAAACATGTTGGTGGCCAGAGACAGCCTCTGCTTGGACTAGTTCTCACTCCCACCAGAGAGCTGGCTGTCCAGGTCAAACACCATATTGACGCTATTGCAAAATTCACAGGTAAGTTATTATTAGTCATAATCGTAGATGTTATACTTGTGAAGATACTGAAGATGTTACTATTGTGCAGATATCAAAACAGCCATTGTGGTCGGTGGAATGGCACAGCAGAAACAAAGGAGGATTTTAAAGCGCAGGCCAGAAATCATTATTGCCACTCCAGGACGCCTGTGGGACTTGATAAAGGAGAGGCATCCACATCTGCTTAACCTCAGACAGCTCCGGTAAGTTACAGTGACACCTGTTTTTCATAGTGACTATATGGTTAGATCCTAATATTTCACAGATAATTGTCATAATAACATCATAAAATATTATGTTGATCTTATTTTGCAGGTGCCTGGTCATTGATGAAGCAGATCGCATGGTAGAAAGGGGCCACTTTGCAGAGCTGGAGAATCTGCTGGAGATGCTGAACACCATATACATCAATCCCATGAGGCAAACATTTGTCTTCTCTGCTACACTGACCATGGCTCACAGCCTGCCCACACGCCTCCTGCAAAAGAAGAAGAAAAATCTGGACCAGAGAAACAAGCTGGAAATTCTCATGGAGAAAGTGGGGATTAAGTCCAAACCCAAAATTATTGACCTTACTAGGAAGGAGGCCACAGTGGAGACCCTGACAGAGACACAGATCCACTGTCAGAAAGAAGAGAAAGACTTCTACCTTTATTACTTCTTGATGCAGTATCCTGGGCGAACCATGGTGTTTGCCAACAGCATAGATTGCATCAAGAGACTGAACTCTCTGCTTGTTATCCTGGAGTGTACACCACTGCCTCTACATGCCAACATGCACCAGAAACAACGCCTCAAAAACCTAGAAAGATTTGCTGAGAGGGAAAGGTGAGTTCTGCACTCTTACAGTGGCAGTCTTACAGTGTTTGCTGTGACTCATCCAGTAGTAGTGCCTATTATGAAATATAAAAACATGTATACTGAAACTAAGGACTTCAGGGTTTTATTTGATGTGCACAGAATACTTATGTTTCCTGTGCTTCATGCTTGGGAGCATCCTCATAATGCATATTTACAGAATATGTAATTATGTAATACATGCTGTTCTTGTAATAATTAACAGCCTTACATGCTTACTCTTTGAAAGTAATATTCACAACTTTATTCTTGAGTAGTGTTTACTTATAAAAGCTTATGCTTTGGCATCTTTTAAAGAGCATGTCATCTGGCATGTGGTCTCAGTCATTGAAAAGACAGCAAACACATTACAGTTTTTAAGAAATACAACATCTCCTCAAACGATGTGCTCCAACATTAACTCCATGCTTGACACTTAAATTTCAAAATTATATTCACAGTTGTGTTCTGCTGACTACTGATGTGGCAGCAAGAGGACTGGATATCCCCAATGTTCAGCATGTCATTCACTACCAGGTAAGGTTTTGTCACTTAGATTGCTGTGAAAAGGTATTTGCCCCCCTTCCTGATATTTATTTTGTTGCATATTTTTCTTACACTTAAATGATTCAGATTATCAAACAAATTTTAAAATTACACAGAAATAACCAGAGTAAATACAAAATGCAGTTTATAAATGATTTTATTCATTAATAAAAGCAAAAGTAATGGCAGGTTTAGACTTAATAAATGAAAATATAATTTATAAAATGCATTTTGTATTTATTTGGGTTAGCTTTGTGTAATATCAACATTTTTTTGATGATCTTAATCATTTAAGTGTGACAAAATGCAAAAAAAAATGAAAATACCAGAAGAGGGGGGCAACTACTTTTTCACAGCACTGTATGTTTTACAACTCTGACATTGAGTGACATTTTATGTATTGTAGATGGTACATGTACCAACAGAAAAGTTAGTTTTTTATTTGTCTGAAGAAACATCACTGTACACTTTTCTATTCTTTCGTATGAAGAATACATCATTGGTCTGTTAGATGCAGTAGTATAATAAAAAAACATTTTTGTTTGTTTGTAAAGAGCGGCTTACCTCTTCTCTGATGTGATTATATTCTGTATGTTATTAATGTTCTCCTGTGAACATCAGGTTCCTAGGACATCTGAAACTTATGTTCATCGGAGTGGCAGAACAGCAAGAGCCATGAAAGAGGGTCTCAGTTTGCTGCTAATAGGTCCAGATGACATGATGAACTTCAGAAAGATTTACAAGACTCTTGGAAAGGATGAGGAGATTCCCATGTTCCCCATAGAGACCAAATGCATGGAAGCAATCAAGGTAAGATCCACTGGCATTAGGTCCTGCCTCCATGCGAAGAGATTATATTTGATTCTAAGTGAGTGTGTCCCTTCACAGGAGCAGGTAAATTTGGCCAGGAAGATAGAAAAATTTGAGTTCCACAACAGCAGGGAGAAACAGCACAACTCCTGGTTCAGACAAGCAGCCGAGGCCTTAGAGGTGGACCTGGATGATGATATTTTGCTTGGTAGGACCAACATAACCATGTATAACGTGTTCATTTTGTTTGAAGGTTTCAGATACAAACAACTGAAGATGTCTTGTGTGTCCACAGGCAGAACAAGGGATGAGGAAGCTGACAGAGAGCAGCAGAAGATGGTTAAGGGAATGAAAAAGCATTTGAAGCATTTGATCTCCCAGCCTGTGTTCAAGAATGTGATCAAGACCAAGTACCCCACTCAAATGGGAAAACTCTCTCTGCCACACTTACCTGTGGCAAGGATGGAAAGTGCCTTAACCAGTATTACAAAACTGAAGGTGCAGAAGTCCAAGAAAAGTGTTCCACCACAAGAGAAGAAACTGAAGCAGAAGAAAGGAAACCAGTAGCTGCAGCGACATATTATTGGGATATATATTTTAAAAGGCCATTTATGTCATAATTTATGTAATTCATGATTACATAAATGCAATTCTAACATTCATTGCAGTTCATTCAAATACTTATTGCACAATGTGTAATAATTGTACTTCTGGATACTGTTCTGTCACTGTACACAGCAAGATTTTATAAAATCTGTTTTCATAAATGTCTTAAAGCCCAGTTGTCATTTCATTCAACCAGAGTTAGTGTTCCTGAGATGAGCTGAGTCCTGATGGACCACTGGTCACTGTTGAGGTCGTGGGTAGAGAATGTTATAATGCGATGTTTGGTAGAGGAGGTGCAGTGAGGGTTCGTTGCCGTCTGGAATGATGTGGTGAGCTAACTGCTGTTCAGCACCCTCCATAGAAACTACGTGGATGCAAATATCCAGAGCCTGAGTTAGAGCCAGGATGTCCACATGATCACACTCCATGGCCATGGCCTCCACCTCCTGAATGAAGAGAACTTAGATGTTATTCAACTCATGGTTTTGTTTTCTTACAGCTATATTATGCAACCTTTGGGACTCAAGCTAGCTCAGTGGTATGAGACTTGAAATGAGTTTAGCATAGGGCGTCAAGTACTGATGCTGGGTCAAAACCCGTGGTATTTCCTATACATGTGCAAGATACTCTTTTGTACTAATATGTGACGCACAGGGTTGGAATCTTCAGTTAGAAGAGGTTGTCAATAACCTGACCATTAAAAGATGATTTACTTTATTTCACTAGATGGCAGCAATGCATTCATACTAACCTGATGACAATAAGTGTGCAGATTGGGTGCCTCCACAAAGTTGCAGAAGAAGTCTGCATGGTTTTGCAGGTGTGCTGAAGTGAGCAGCCTGAGATACTGCACCACACTGTCAGAGGTCATCTGCTCATTGAAGAGCCTGAGAAGTGTGTCCTGCTCCTCGGCCTGACACTGCTCCACAACATCTACCACCTTTAAGAGATGTATTACAACTGATTCACACACTGGTTTTGCAAGTGCTGTTGTTCTTTAGTTATAGTTCTTGTTTAGTGTAACTGGAGTACTCTCATTTCCATTGCCTGCACATTTTTAATAAATATAGTAATCTAAGTCTAATAGCAGAATAATTACACAAACCAAGATATGTGCAGCTGACCCTCGAGCAGCTAATAAACTTTAAACCTGACAGACACTTAACCAGGTAAAGTCTAGTTTATGTTTGTGCTATACACCTAAACTATGTGCTTAAAATGGATATTATGTAAATCACAATACATCTTAGTGAGGACATGGATGTGGACTTGAGGGCTTTAACAGGAACGATGAGGGTCCCAGGCTACAAAGTGAACAGTTCATTTATCTGCCACTAGTTTTGTACCTCACTGACCATCAATTTATGAATGGTTAATTTTTGTTCTTACTGCTTATGTCTGAGCAGGGACATCATTTATTTTAATAAAGATACAACATCTCAGGGTGTCACTGTGGTAAGTAAATTAGTCGTCAAAATAATGGTGATTGTAAAAGAAGTGCATTATTTACTGTGTTTAGGTGGTGCTTGAAGGAACTCTCATCAAATCCTGCAGAAGACAAAACTTTGCTGCTCTGAATGATTTTGTCTTTGAATCTGAAATTGAAACCAGTTAAGCAAGATTTAATTATTCTGCTTCATAATCTGGTGTTTCATCAACACTGATGAATTTAAGGTGACTTGCTTTGTGACTTATGGGGGCAAATGGCAGTAATGATAACAACTGACCTCTGCAAAGCCCTGGCATTGTGTAGGACTGACTCCAAATGTGCGAAGCAGAAGGCTCTGTAGAAGCAGTTTCCATCTCCGCGCACGTTTCTCACGGAGGAAAACTGGCTGCTTAAATCCTAATAAATGACAATAGGTCTCGTTATTATGTTGCAGACACGTTGAGATAAATAGCATGATCACCACCCGCGATTTAAAAATAACCTACTTTATGTTTGGCACCTGGCGTTTGTTCAGGGAACAGCGAAGAAATGTCCTCTTTGCATGAAACAATACAATCAGCCTCCATATGTGCGGAAGACAGTCCGTTTCACTATCTATGAAACCTGACAGCAGCTTAAAAGATGAACTGACCGCACAACATAGCGTCGTATTTCGACAACATGGAAACAGTGTGGTTAAGAAAACAAAATTACAGTTTAGCAAGACTCCGTGCGTCAACACATGTTGAAATTTTTGCAGTTACATTATCTGTTAAACCGGATGTTTGCAGGTACCACGTGTTCGTCTTAAAGAGACAGTACAGCATTTGTTTGCTGGAGACACGCCCCCAATAGTTTAATGTTTGTAAAACATTATCTCGAAAAGTACAAACCTTTAGAACCTGTATTAGCTTAAAACGTGTCAACCCAGTGTTGTTGACACTGATCTAGGTATTTATTTATTCATTACCAGTGATCGTTTAAATCACTGTGCTGGAGGTTATCAAGGTTATCTCTTGAATCCCCACAGACTCTTCTAACCATCTGGATGATAAAATGTCTTTAAAAAACTGTCTAACACGTTTCCCAAACGTGGAATGAATAAAGGATCATCTTATCTTATGTTTTTCAATTTGTAACTCTGTTTTTGAGTAAAAACAAACATGGCAGCCTGCATACTCCCTAGAAAACCAACTTTGGAAAACAGGTTCAAATTTTTCTTTTATCATGAAGCAGAAGAAATGTTTTCTCCTCCAGACAGTACAGTTCACATACTTTATATAGCCTAGAAATTAATAATGTATTTGTTGATTTGTACTGTATTTAAATCTGAATCCCCAAAGTAACAAGCAGTCCTATAACTATAGCTGTAACGTTATTTTAGTAGAGTAAAAGGTTTAATACGTTTCTCTCAAATGTAGTGCAGTAGTCTAAAGTATAAAATAAAAATATTCAAGTTCTTGAGCACAATTACTTTTCGCCACTGGTCACCAATAGGTGATTTGAAGGTAGGGGGTAAGACACTCCATGGGAGGACTGAGATATAGCTAAAACAAGACACACACTACTGCGGTAGAAGAAAATCACACCACTCAAAGTATGCACTGAAATGTGGATCCACAACTGGACAACAATAAAAGTTATTCCTTAAAACACTTTGGGAAACAAAGTGCAACTCACCATAAAGAATAATTCCTCTACATCATTTAAAATACTGTGTTAATGAAATTATGTGTAAATTGCAAATTGTTTATTATTGCTATTTTAAACTTGTAATATAAGGAAGTGTATAATTTCATTGTGACCATTTTTATTTTAAACAAAGATTACCTTACAGAGATACACATTTTCAAAGTTCTAGTGTACAAATACCATTGTTTACCTAAATTTCAAAATCTTTATAAAGATTTTAGTGCAAATTTTAGTGCATAGTATTAAGAGTTTTTAACACTGAAACTTTCACACATAATCAAAATTACAAGGTTTGTTTACAAGGTGTTTCCATAGTTACATCTCACAGTGCAGTGCATTTTTGTTTACTTGTTTGTTTTGTTAAACTACTGTAGGTTCAAAAATGAACCTTCAGGAACTCCCTGATGATAAATGATTACAGTGCATGCCACATAACCACAGTGTCCCAGGTTTGAGTCCATCTGGACCCCATCATCTTCTTCTCCCTTGTTTTCTGCTTCTTCATGAGAATCTAACATAAAGGTAAAAAATGCCCTAAAACAAATCTATAAAACATAGAACCTTCAGCTTATTGTGTCACTCTTTCTACTGACTTTACTTGAACATTTCATTTGTGTTTTACTGTCAATGCTTTTCCTTGAACCCATCCATCTTTTGTCTGTTAAAGCTGGTTTGTTTGTCATTGCAGACCCTGACTGCATCAGTCTCCTTGCTCTTCTCTCTGTGTCTGCCTTGTCCAGAATGTATTCCTGAAATCATACTCTTGGTTAAGGAACATAAATGACAGTGTACAGATACAGTAACCAACCACTTTACAAATATGTTACCTTCACCATGTCCATCATTGTCAATACATTCATGTTTTCTAGAGGTCCATATACTGGCAGATAACACTGTTCTGCTAGGTTATTGATGGCCATGAGTAATCTTCCCACTTCTTCAACCTAAGAGATAAAGCACAAATGACAATATTTCTATCTAAAACCCCCATTCTGTTATTTCCATCACATATACTTGAAAGCACACCTTTTCCCTGGATACGCCTTGCTCCATCAGCAGGTTAACTTCTTCCTGTTTGTTTTTCTCTTTAAGGGTTTCCAACTCACTCTGAAGTTCAGACAGTTCTTTGTTGGCCATCTGCAAAAAATATCCCAACACTAGTAAGTTTTTCATAAAAGTACTTTTAATTATGTAAATGTTGAACTGAACTGCAGTGTAGACCTGCTCTAACCAGTTTTCTAATACTGTGCTCCTGTTTCATGCTGTGCAGTTGTTGTTGGCCCTGCTCCACCTCCTCCTCCAGACGCCCCAAACGCTGCAGCAGCTCCTGGTTTGCAATGGACAGCGTCTCATGGCGCCGAATGATCGGAATAACCAAAGATTCAGAGCCATTATCAAGGTAACCTGAAAACAATTGTGCAGTTTGGTTTATGCAGCCAGTGTGTAATTAATTCTTTAGGATAAACATAACAGGTTAATGAACTTTAAATGTTCCCTGGCAATAAAAGTCAGTTTTGAACTTACTGCTGGGGAGATAATTTAGTGTTTTCATCAAGTACTCCTCATAGATTTTGTATTTTCCAATTCTCTCCTTTAAAACTTGCTGTCTATGAAGAAATATGGAAAAGCTAAGATATAAAAAGTGACTTAATGAGTGGTATCGCCACGTCAATGCTTCGGTTTAACATTCTCACCTTGCCCGCAGTTGCTTCAGCTGTTCTATCAGATCTTCTATCTCTGTCTGCTTCAAAATGTTCTGCTCTCGTGCAGCCTCGTACTTCTTCAGTGCTCGACGGCGCTTTGTTTCATTTTCAGCCACAAACTTTTCAAATTTTTCTGCCCTCTCTTTAGTCTGGATGAAAATACAAACCCCAAGGGCAACTGTGTTAGAACAGATATCTAGTTACTCCATTATTACTCTTAAATTCTAGGATGACACATCGAGGCTTCACCTGCTGGTGTTTTATTTCCAGTTCAGACCTTTTCTGAGCTAGAGCTTCCACGTGGCTCTTGAACTCTTGCCTTCTGAGTGCTAGTTGCTTGTCCACCTCGTCCAACTCAGCTTGTTTCTTCAGTACCAGGGTCTTCTGCAAAGTGTTCACTCCTGCCTCAAGGACTTTGCTAGACGTCTGTAAATAAATAACATAAGCATTCAGGTGCATAAACACTAAAACTCTTCCACTGGGCTGAAATAATCAAGCATCCATTAATTAAATAGAACCCAAAACAGTTATTTATCACATGCTTAGAGATTATTCAGTGTAAAGTTACCTCTGTTACAACAGGAATGTGGTTGACATTTTTCTCCTCCCTGTGTCTAACAAGAAAATCTAGTTAGTACCATGTAATGAAAACACTGAAGGGGTTTAAAGAGAGAGGAAGTTGACATGCTGCCCCAACCTACCTGGTTTGTTCCGTCTGTGTAACAAAAATGTTTCTAATTCTGTTTTCCACCTTTAGTTTCAGAGAGTCAGTGTTATCTAACAAAGGAAGAGAGGAAGTCGCCATCTTTTTGTAAATCTATTCTCCGTAAATTCGCGTTCTGTCTGCAGTTATTCCACGATCCACGGTTTTTCCGGATGTTTTCTTCTGGATTTGTGTAGCTGTTGCCTGGAAACCGCCCGCGAGACAACGGAGATTGCGCGGGGATCGCTTCTACGTTACCATGGCAACTGTCGGTTCCGTTTTATCAACTGAAAGAGAGGCAAGACATAAGATCGTTAGAGGAAGAGCGCTCACTCAGCCCTAAATCCTAAGATCCCTGGTCCAACTGTACGGAGCACGGAAGAAGGATTACTTTGTTCCCTGGTTAGTCCAACATGTTCCGACTGTTGCCACTTTAATTACTGTTACATGACATATCTCTCCAAAGCCTAGATGCGTTCAAATCACAAATGATGTTGGTACATGACAGGTGATGGTCTTATCTTGAAATGTATGCAATTTATAGGAAGTTGAGTTCTGCAAGTTTTATTGTTCAAATGACATCCTCATTTTAATGTCACATGGGCCCTTTATTAGCCTTAGTCTCTTAGCTGAGTTTAGGCCTTTCTCTTTTTGCTCACATAATTTGGGTTAATTATTTTTTTGTGCAAATTCTTTGTATGTCATTGACAATATGACAATATGCAATAAAATCACAATTAAACTTTTTATCTTTCAAATACAGAGTCACTTTTTCTTAAATTCAGTTCAGGTGCCTGGTTCACTCTAAAGTCTTCTAGCTAACTCTCAATAAGCCTGCCCTTTTGCAGCTGTGAGCTTAATAACTTGTTATGACAACACCTCCAGATATATTTTAAACCAGCATCAAACAGCCCAAAAATCTGCACTCGTCAAATCATCAGCACTCTAATTTGGCTGACTCAGTTGTCAGTGTAATAGATATTAGTCTCATTGTATGCAATTTTCTGTGTTTTACTATTTTATTATCATTTTATTCCACATTGTGCTTTATAATACCAATACCAAACTTAGATCACATTCAGTATGTTTTAGGTTCTTGGTGGTCTTTTCATGCTATTATCTGTAATCAAAGAATGATTAAAAGTCTAGTTAAATTACCAGGTTTTCATGGGCAAAAATTGTTGGGCTCCTCAGGAATCAGGAAAAAACCTTGGAGCTGGTCTAGTTGCTCCTGTAGTAACCAGAGTTGTCAAGCTTTGAGTTTAAATGCAGGAAGTATTTTTTCCAAAGAAGTGATTGTGAAACAAACATCTCCTGTAGGCTAATTGTTGTGTATTGTCAAAGCTAATCTTCGCACTTGGTCGTGCCACAGGTAGATCTGATTACATTGTTTAGATATTTCTAAAGAATATGCTTAGATCACCAGGTGAAGTGGCATGACGAGATTTTTGCACACTGGCTTGCTATGTTTTTTTAAATGATAATCGTTAGCCTGCTCTGAAATGTAGCTTTAAATGCAGAGGCAATTTTCAGTCAAGTGAGTTCTTCATTCATCATTTAAAAAGTTTAGTATTCAAATAAGAAATCCCCATTTCAAATGTATTACATTCTGGTTCTTTTATTCTTCAGTCAAATTTGTCTTTGTCATGAAGCAAAGAATCAAAAAATAGTAGCAAGTTGTATGTCAAATCATCTGAATCACAGTACAAATAATGAGGGTCAAAGGGTTTGGGAGTTGCTATTGTTAGATATTTTAAAAGCTCACATGAGAAATTCTGCTGCACTGCAGACTTTACCAGTAAGTCATTAAACAAAGTTTAACTACTTTTGTTATAATTATGGAATGAAAAATAAAAATACTGAGGAGCTATAGGCTTAGGCATCCTCCTGCCAAGTCATTTTTCCCAAAATGTTTTGACAAAACAAATAGAATTGCCTTGGGAAAAAAGCATATCTATTTTATTATCTATTCATCTATTCTGTTAAGATGTTTCATATAACTGAAAAGAGTTTCTTGGTGTGTGTGTGTGCACTGGAAGTTTTAAGCTTACACATCACACTGGTGTAAGTTCCACCACAGTTTATT
Organism: Ctenopoma kingsleyae; assembly: GCA_032353495.1. Taxonomy (NCBI): domain Eukaryota; kingdom Metazoa; phylum Chordata; class Actinopteri; order Anabantiformes; family Anabantidae; genus Ctenopoma; species Ctenopoma kingsleyae. Next base: position 10,449,599 of record JAUBNQ010000004.1, on the reverse strand, counting down.
TCCCAACTGGTTATGTCACAAAAATCATGTTCTTACATATGCTTCTTAAAATAAGTTTTGACATAAGCACAGTAAAATGTTCCTCCTTTTGCAGATTAATGTGAAAACAAAACTGGTGTCACATTCTGCACATAGCATAGCATTTTAACTTCAATCTGAAGATCAAGCGTCCAAGTGAAGACACATGCTAGATGTGAATTTCCCCATGGGGATGAATAAAGTATCTATCTATTTATCTATCTAAACAGATAAGGAAACTGTTGATATTGTTCATAGCAAAAAGTCTTATGTTTTGTAGGTGATTGCTGCTCTTTTTATACTGTTACCTACAGTCAAAGAATGATGCATATTTGAAAGCTTTGTTAAATTACCAGGTTTTCATGAGCAAACACATTGGGTTCCTCAGGAATCTGGAACCAACTTCAGAGCTGGTCTAGTTGCTCCTGTAGTAACCAGTGTTGTCAGATAAAACTTTAAATGCAGGAAGCATTTTTTATAAACACTTCCAAAGAAGTGATTATGAAACAAACATCTGCTTCAGGCTAAATGTTGTGTGTTGACAAAGTTAATGTTAACACTTGGTCGTGCCACAGATAGATCTGATTACATTGTTTAGATATTTCTAATGAATGTACTTTGATTACAAGTGGCATATTTTTTAAAATCATTAGTCTGCTCTGAAAAGCAGCTTTAAATGCAGAGGAAGTTTTCTGTAAAGTGAGTTCTTCATTTATCATTTAAAAAGTTTGGTTTTCAGATAATAATTTAAATAACATTTTAGTGTCACATTAAATGTATTACATTCTGGCTCCTTTAATCTTCAGTCAAAATTTAGTTTACTTGATGCCATTTGTGTCTCAAAATCTGGATTGGTGTTTTTTAGTATGCAAACCTTTGTTTTACGCAATGCTGTGAAAACGTACTTGCCCCCTTTAATTTTTTTTTGGCATATTTTCACAATTTTAATTATTCTGATCATTAAACAAATTTTAATATTACACAAAGATAACCCAAGTAAATACAAAATGCAGTTTTTGAGGGATAGTTTCATTTATTAAGCTGTTCAAAAAAAAAAAAGCTGTCCATACTTGCCTGTCCATATGTCAACAAGTAATTTCAAAGCCATTTTTTAAGGCTTTGGGACTCCAGTGAACCACAGTGAGAGCTATTATCCACAAATGGAGAAAACGTGGAAAAGCGGTGAACCTCCCCAGGAGTGGCCAGCCCAACAATGTTACTCCAAGAGCACAATGACAACTCATCCAGGAGGTCATAAAAGAACCCACAACAACATCTAAAGAACTGCAGGCCTCAGTTGCCTCAGTTAAGTTCAGAGTTCATGATTCAACAATAAGAAAGAGACGGGGCAAAAATGGCATCCATGGGAGAGCTCCAAGGTTAAACCACTTCCGAACAAAAAGAACACAAAGGTTCATCTCATTTTTGCCAAAAAACATCTTGATTATTATATTAAGACTTTTGGGAAAATATTCTGTGAACTGATGAGACAAAAGCTGAACTTTTTAAAAGATGTGGTCCTTTTATATCTGACGTAAAACTAACACAGCATTTCATAAAAAGAACATCATACCAAGAGTAAAACATGACTTGGATGACTTGCCATAATTGATGGAACCATGAATTCTGCGCTCTACCAGCGACCTTAAGATCAAGCTCACTTGTGTTCTGCAGCAGGACAATGCTATGAAACACACCAGTAAGTCCACCTCTGAATGGTTAATGGGCATTTACTTTTTCACATAGGACCATGCAGGTTTGGACAGTTTTTTCTGCAATTAAAGAAATAATAATTTGCCTACTTTGTATTTACTCGGATTGTCTTTGTGTAATATTCAGATTTGTTTGATGAACTGAATCATTTAAGTGTGACAAATATGCAAAAAGTAAAAAAATCAGGAAAGGGCAAATACTTTTCCACAGCACTGTATTTTATCATGTTATGAGTCTAAGCTATTAAACTGTGATGATTAAATCATTTCTTATGTTTTGTAGGTGACTGCTAACTTTTTATACATGTCACATGCAATCAAAGAATTATCCATCTTTCAAAGACATTTTGAAACATCCTCAGAGCTTGACTAGTTCCTCCATTAGTAACTAGAGATGTCTGTCACAGAGGACACATTGAGTTTAAATGCAGGAAGCATTTTTCAAAAACACTTCGACAGAAGTGATTGTGAAACGAAGTCCGCTGTTATTGTTGTGTGCTCTTAAAACTCATTTACACACATGATCATGTTACAGTAACAGCTGATACAGCATTCACCTTGGATCAAACCATGTGGAAAACCACTTCAGTGAATGAGGATGAGAAAGATTGTCACATGGTGAGTAAAAGTATTTAGATTATGTCTGAAGTATTTTATTTGTGTGTAGTGAAACAATATTTTCTTAGTGTATTTAGTCAAACACAAGTGAATAAAGAGTAACTGCGGCTTTATGTGTTATATTAATTCCCTCACAGTTACTCACAGTAACACAGCACAACCTCAGTGTTGCCTTTAGAGCAGCAGAATCAAGTGGACAAAACACAGTTGAACATGCCCTTAAAAGGCATCTATCCTCATTGCCTGTACTCCTGCTCTCTCATGTCTGCCACTGCAGATTTCAGCTCTCAAATTGGCTTTATCTTTAATTCATACAGTATGACTTAACATTTTGTGTTTATACTACCGTAGTTTTGCTGGTATGCTATCTTTTGTTTAAATCTGTTTTTATAGTTGCTGAAATGTTTTGTCTTCTGATTTTTAATCTTATGATCTAGATCATAAGCTTGATCCCACTTCTGTGAAGAATAAAGCAGCACACTGTTGGATGTCTAGGTCCTCGGCGCTGACAACAAATCTCCTGTGATGCTTGCAGTCAGCAGACCCAGGTCTCTTTACCAGAGGCTAAACAATGATATCAAGGACAGGCTGGCTCTCTACTCCTTGAGTCTCCACACTTCAACCCCCACAACAGCAAATTTGCTCAGGTAAGGGAAAGTGTCACCAGTAGTGAAGGAGGCGAAATCGCTTAGGAGGTGAAAAAGTGTAATGTGGAATGTATTCCTTTATTATTGATTATTTTACTACTGCTAATGTGCTAGAAATGTTATACCTAAACCTTCAAAGAATATACACAAAGAAAGCAGTAGCTACAAAAAAAATGCCTCCACTTTTAAAGTTATTGCATGTTAGTTGTTAGGGTGATTGTGCAGCAGCTATTACTTTCTATACCTGTGGGTGGCGACATTGAAATATATGTATCTGCAGGTACAAATTGCTTCTATAACTTCCTGTGCATGTCACTGGATGGCATGTGGTCTGTGGATCACTAACTTCAGCTTGTTAAACACGAATTATGAATTTTCTTAAGAAAGTTACAAACCAGTGTGAGGCACTTTGAATCTTAGGCTTATGAGCTCTTCTCAGGAGTCATGAACATGAATATTTGTGTGAGTTTGCCCATGCGATTGTGCAGGAACAAACCAGTCTTTGGGTGATTTGCCTTAAAGAGACAGGGATCGTAGTATGCCACACACAATACAGTAGGCAGCCAAACCACACTGAGTATTATAGTTTTACTCAAAGTGGCCTGTCAAAAATTTCTAAGAATGGTGATGTGGTACAATGGGAATTTGCAATTATTTTCTAAAATCTTTGCTACATCCCCGAATACTTTCAGCGACACCTACATAGTTTTTATGGACACACACACACACAGTACATGGATACTATACTTCATAAACACTGCATGATTAGTGTTTATTACGTGACTGTTTAATTTGGAATCCAGCCAGTGAAATAAAGGCTACATGTAAAGACAGGCATCTCGGGTTAGACTGTATAATCTGCAGTGCTGTGTTCCTTATCTCTGGATGTCCGAGTCTCTTGACATATATGGATAAAGCCGTCACCCTGCCGCCTGACAATACAGTCCCAAAATAATCAGAGAGAGCACAGCTGAGCTCGGCGCTTCACGCTGCGTCGCCGCCTCTGTAGCGCTGTGTGAGAAACACTGCCGTGAAATCTACCATCAGCAATGACGAAATTCAGCTATTCTGAATACTTATCTCAGTTCCGCAATGCTGGGAGTAAATGTAATAATGTTCAGTCGAGACTGCGAGGAGATAGAAGGCGAGGAGACGGCCAGAGCGACGTAGCGTTAGAGCCGGAGTGAGTCTTTTGTTGTGGGCTGTATGACACGGAGGCTGCTTGTGTTTACACTGTATGTGTGTGTTGGGGATCCAGCTGAGGTCATCTGTGCAAATGCAGACGAATAGAAGGCAGACAGGTTTAATCACGACTGGTTTAGTAATATACAATTGAATATAGAAATGCTTGTTTAGGGTAAATAAAGCCAAATACATTGACAGAGTTAACATGTATGCTGCATCAATACTAAACCCCTCAAACACTGTGTGTCTAAATGTTAACTTGATTGCAGGAAGTGTAAGTCAACTCAAGTGTTTTTCTCCTTTCAAGGGATGTTGGCCCGGTGGTCCACGCCATCAGCAGAGGGGATGTGGATGCTGTTATTGATCTGACAACATCTGCTCCTCACAGTCTGCTGAAGGAGAACAAAGAGGGATGGATACCTTTGCATTATGCTGCCTACTGTGGACAGACTGAATGCTTAAAAGCCCTACTGAAGGGTATGTCGCTTAAAGCATCGCTGATGGTCCTGAGCAGTTTATTTGTTCACTATTTTAGTTAACTGTGACAATTTAGAGGGGAGAGCTTTTGGTGCATTGTTTGAACATTGTATTAAATGTGTCACCTAGCTGGTTTGTGTTTATATGTGCATCTTCTGCTCCAGCCCATCCAGGTTCAGTAGACAAGCGCACTTTGCAGGAGCAGACGGCCTTGCTACTTGCTGTATCTTGCAAACACTTGTCATGTGTGCGGTGTCTTCTGGAGGCTGGTGCTGACCCCGACATCAGCAGCAAGAACAAAGAAACGCCTTTGTACAAAGGTACAGCTGTGAAATCAGTTGCGTACAACAGAGCTGTGTAGAAAAAAATAATTATAGCTGTGCATCAGATATTGTGTAGACATGTTTCTTGTCTGTTTCTGTAGCCTGTGAGTTGGAGAATCTGGACATGTTGAGCCTCATTCTCTCATTTGGCGCCACTGTGAATCAGCGGTGCGGTCAGGGGTGGACAGCCCTCCATGAGGCCGTATCAAGGGACAAGACAGAGATCTGTGAGATGCTAATAAGAGCTGGGGCCACAATCAATCCACCCAACACCTACAGCATCACGCCGCTCACTGTAGCTGCTCAGCGTGGACAGATGAGGGCACTGTGTTACCTTACTGAGAAAGGTACTTTACTGCAAAGAAAGTTTTTTTTTATGTTTCTGATCTCCATGTAAAAGATTTGATGGAGGAATCCTTTTCTTTAGGTGCAGATGTGAACATGCAGACGTGTGAAGGAGTAACAGCACTGCATGAGGCTAGTAAAAATGGGCACAAAGAAATTGTGGCTTTACTGTTGACTAAAAACGCAGATGCCAACAAACCCACTAACTCAGGACTGCTACCTCTGCATTTTGCTGCCCAGTATGGACACCATGAGTAAGTTAAGGTGCTACAATTCTTGTTAGATATTATTATAATAGAAAACACTAGTAGAGTTGTAACACAACAGGGCGGTTATTTTTAATAGTGTTTTAAAAAGCATTATAGAAAAACTTTTGTATTTGTTGTTTTAAATATACATTTTTATTCCTCTTATTCTTTACTTTGTGTTCAGGATTGTGTCTCTACTTGTCTCAGTGACGAGTCGGGCCAGGCTTCGCCACAGTTGGATCAGCCCCCTCCACCTGGCAGCTGAGCATAACAGACACACTGTGGCAGCTGTGCTACTCAAGACAGGTGCAGATGTAAATGCCATACTGTCCGACAGTCACACCATCCAGTATTCTGATCGACGTGCAACAGCCCTCTACTTTGCTGTTGCCAATGGAAGCACCAAAACAGCAGAGGTGTTACTGAATGCTGGTGCTAGTTTAACGCTGGATCCAGTCAGTCCTTTGCTGATGGCTGTACGTCAGGGCTGTATCAGCACTGTGTCTTTAATGCTGGAAAAAGGAGCTGATGTCAACACTACAATACCATCTTACTCTACTTCATTCCCTGCTGTTATTGCACTGTGCATGAACAATCTCCCTCTACTCAAATGTCTCTTGGACAATGGCTGTGATGCCCTCTCCTGCTTTACCTGTACATACGGGAGTGCCCCTCACCCAACTTCGGGGGGATCCCATCTAAGAACTGTTGGTGACAATGGATACGTTTTACAGAATGGTAGTATGCTTCCTTTAAACTGCAATGAGCCAACAGAAAGGGCAACACAGGTGTGAATAAGAAAATGAATACCATACATTTCACAATACCCAAAATGTGTATGTTCTTTATAATTTATCTCTTTTTTTTCAGTTCTGTGAGTGGATCTCAACACCAGTTATGTGTAAATGGGCAGGACTGATTATAGACTTGCTGCTGGAGCATGTTGGAAATGTTCAACTGTGCAGCAAGCTCACTGAACTACTGGGCAGTCGAGAAGAATGGATCGCTGTTAAGAGGAAGTCATGTACGTAACAGATGCAATCTTACCATTGAGTTACATCCTTAACATATCTTTTTATGCAAATCGCACTTTCATTCTCTTTCACTTCCTTGCACATGCATTCACAGTCTTCAAATAAGCAAGTGACAATCCTCTTTGCCTTTTTTTGTCTACAGCATCACCTCGTTCATTGCTGCACCTTTGCAGATTAAGGATTCGTGGCGAACTGGGGAGACATAGACTGAAATCTCTTACAAGCTTACCTCTACCAGACAGACTGATCAGATACCTGAGTCTGACTGACTGACATTAGATGAGCTTATGAACTTTAAGCAATATATACATCAGAGATGTGACTAAATTTATCATTTTTTTGTTCTTTTTTAGTTGTGCCTGATACTATGAGTCTGTAAATGGTCCTCTCAAAGCAATTCTCTATGTATAAAATATCTATTTATAACATGTGCAATGTGACAGTACATTTTTATCTGCTCTTTAGATTTTTCACAGAAACTTTGAGTGAAAGTAAAAATGATCTAATGCCCAAAGGATTTCTTGAGGGAAGTTGAACCATTTATTTAAAAATAAAAGTCACTGCTTCAAATGTGCCTATCAAACATTACTTTAACAAAGAAAACGCGATCTATGTCCCACATTCTATTCTCATAGTTGAAAGAGGAAACTAAAACAGGATGTTTTCATTCATTTGCACGACTTCTGGTACTTAAAAAAGAACGGTTATTCTTAAAGTTAAAAACCTTTTAATTTACTGTCAATTTCAGATACTGGTTGGGATCAGACTGGCACGAAAGTAAAGCTGATGAAGTTATTCTGCAAGTGCAATTTAGTCCCTTGGATTTAAACAATAAAAATAGATGAAGCATTTTAATAAGTGCTTGAGGAAGTGTCTCATGTTTGCATGCTGAAAGAGTAAAAGGCTGTTTAGAACAAATCGTGAAAATAATTAGTCCTATTTACATGTTTCTGGGTGACGGGTTCGTTAGCAGGGTAATTAAATGAATCCAAAGACACTGAAGATCGGTGACTGGACGGTGGGTTTAGTCGGTATGGGCTTGACCACAACATGTGCGTGAATTTTCTGTCCATAAGGATGCTCGGGTCTCTCTATCTCAATTCCTGATGCTTTGCTCCACAGTCCCAAGGGCAGATGCGGGGCAACGATGTGACTGTGCAGGACTTGGTGTCCGTGATACTGGAAGGGGCAGCAGCCGCACACACTCACACAATGGTGAGATGTCATGTCCAATTTCAACGTCTCCTTGTCCGCAGAGCTGCGTCGACTGGACGCAGAGACTGTGACCTTTGCATCTTCGTCATAACTCCTTTTCCTCTTTTCACTTACACCACCCTCAGATGTGCCTGTCGGGCTCTTTTTGAATCCTAAATGTGAGTGTTCCCCCTTAGTTTGGGTCAACTTGGGTTCCTCCCAAAATGATGCTGGTAGTTGGCGTTTCCTCATAGGCACCTGTTCCACTGCGCTCTCCACATCTCTCGCATCAGAATTGGACTTTTCTGCGACCTTTAAACTTTGATGAACACTCCCCACTGGTTTGGTGCATCCATACTCGGTTGGCCTCTGTGTGTGGCATCTTGGTACTCTAGAATACTTCTGAGAAAACCGCTTCAGTTGTTTCTGCAGATACTTCCTGTGATCCACAGAGCGTCTGCACGGGGCTGACTTATCCAAGGCAGCCTTGATGTCACTGGATGCCAAATTTACAAAATTCAACAAAGTTTTGACCTCACTGTCTGCGTTCGCCATATTTGCCAAAACCTTAATTAAATCAGTCCATATTAGAACTTGTAGTCCATCATCAGTGTGTAAAGAGATATCATAAAACAAATGTCAGAAGTGCGTAATCACCGCGCCTGGCTGAATCCTGACCCTTTCGAAGCTACTGTCCAACCACAGATTTCCCTCCAGGATGCAGTAGGAGCACACAAGTTGAATGAATATAAACTCCTTGTACTTATGGTGCTTTCCGTGAACCAATCAGCGACCCCAGGCCCCTCACAATGCACCCCAATCAGCCTCCAAGCGCCCTGGTATCGAATTCTTCACCATTGCAAATTGTTGTCATGGAGATCTGGAAAAAGCCGCTGAGGGGATGCGATATTTACACGATACACGATGATTTCTGCGTGATGACCAAACATCTCCTAAGATGAAGTTGGAATACAGTGATTTAAAAATAGTGTAAATTCTGCTGATACGTGTATGCATTCCTAACTTTTTGCTGGGGCTGTTAAAAGTTGAGTTTTTAACATGCCCTCCCCAAGAGTGATGTCAGCTGTAGGATTTGGTGAAGGGGGGGGGGGGGGGATCTAAAGAGTGCATAACCATGGAAAGGGGCTTGAACGCTCAAGAATCTTGTCTTTCTGTTTGCCCCCTCAATCGAGCAACACAAAGGCTGAATTACTCATTCAAACCTCGCGGGACAAAGGGAAAGGAGCTGGATAGCACTCCTGCATTTGTAGTCAAACATTTAGAGACTTAAATCGAGTCGTCATGAAGGAGAAAGAGTCGGACAAAGCCCATAGAATTGCCATCAGCAAACATTTTCCTGTGTCATATTATGGGGTCTCCATGGTTCCCTCTGGCCCGCGGACAATAGCACAAGTTTGCACACTCGAATACTGTCACCCTGCCAACGGTAACAAGGGCCCAAAACAGGACAATCCCGAGAGAAAGCATGGGCTCCGCGGGGAAGGTTGCAATAGAAGAGGAAAAGGGGACTTGTGAAATGCTAATTGAGCTTCATCCCCTTATTGAAGTGGAAAAGGAGTACCTATCGTTCAATTGAACTGCAGCAGCGATGGAATGAGATGTGAGGAAACTGTTTGTGTGGTAAGTAACACCTCATGCTCGTGCACTGTGCTGCCATACAGTAGGCTACCATACACCCTGAATCACTCTTGCACCAGGTCACGGGATTTTTTTTAAATATCAAGGTTACAGACCATTTATTTAGAGTGAAATGCAGGCTTCATGATTGATTGCCTTACTCACTCTGTTTGGGATTGTCTGGGGTGAGCCCCACATGTCTATATATGCTCTGGCTGGTCAATCTTTCTAGGCGGTGCATCCTTCTTGTTCTGTAGAGGCAATGGGACGCTATTGTTCCCCTCTCTTCTTCTCCCCTTCACCTCTCTGTCCAGCTGAAAAGGCCAATTAACAATAGGGCCCCCCTCCCCTGGCCTACCACCCCCACTTGTGCTTTTGAAGTGAGGGAGAATGAGGAAGCATAGTGGCACCCACAAATCCCACAATGCGCCACTGTCCTTGTGCCAAGACAGGTGGAAGGGATGCCTGTTGATCATTTCAAATATTCAGCTATGGAAAAGTATTTGCGCCATTCCTGGTTTTTGTATGTTTTTGGATATTTGTCATGTTGAAATGATTCAGATTGTCAAACAAATTTTAATATTATACAAAGATAACCCCAGTAAATACAAAATGCTATTTTTCTTACTCTTCTTTGCAGAGTTGTTTTAGTTCAGTTCATTGTAGGGTTTTCAAGCATGATCAGCCTGTTAAAGGTCATGCCACAGCATTTCAATCAGATTTCAGTCTGGACTTTCCAAAGCTTTAATTTAGCTTTTTTTTGGAGCCATTCAGAGTTGGGCTTGCTTGTGTGTTTCGGATTATTGTGCTGCATAATCAAACTGCACTTGAGATCACAAACTGATGGCCCGACATTCACCAGCCAGTCGTCTAGATGGCCCCAGACCATCACACTACTCCACCACCAAGGTTGACTGTGATGGTAACTAGTATGATGTTCTCTTTATTAAATGCGGGGTTAGTTTTCTCCACATGTAACTTGACGCTCACCTTCCTGACTTTCACTGAGGCAAGTGAGGTTGCAGCTCTTTAGAGTGTTCTGGTTGTTTCTTTATGACCTCCTGGATGAGTTGTTGTTGCGCTCTTGAAAAATGTTGGTTGGTCAGCTGTTCCTGGGAAGGTTCAGCACTGTTCCATGTCTTCTCAGTTTGTGGATAATGACTCTCACTGTGGTTTGCTGGAGTCCCAAAGGCTTAGAAATGGATTTGTATCTCTTTACAAATGAAATATGTGAATTACTTTGTTTAAATTTTCAATTGCTTCAATTTCTTTAGATCACAGTATGATGTGTTGCTTTTTGAGATCTTTAGACATGCTCCACTTTGTCAGATAGCTTCTACTTAAGTGCTTTCTTGATTCAACAGGTGCGGGAGTAATCAGGCCTGAGTGTGGCAAGTGAAATTGTACCCAGCTTTCCAAAAAATTTGGTTAATCACAGATAATTAATGATTTAGTTAATAATTTACAAATGCACTTTGTATTTACTCTGAGTTTGTGTAATATTAAAATTAATTTGATGAGCTAAATCATTTAAGTGTGACAAAAATGTAAAGTAAAAATGGAAAAGAAAGAAATCAGGAAGGGGTCAAATCATATTTCACAGTACTGTATTTTATCATGTTATGATGAGTCTAAGCTATTAAACTGTGATGATTACATCAATTCTTATGTTTTGTAGATGATTGCTAGCCTTTTTATACTGTCACTTGCAATTAAAGAATTATGCATTTTTAACAGAAATTTTGACTAGTTCCTCAATTAGTAACTAGAGATGTTTGTCACATAAAACCAGAGGATAGTGTGATAAATGTGCATAAAAAATGAAAAGCAGGAAGGGGTCAAATATGTCTTGACAGCATTGTATACTGATATAAAGGAGCTTGTTCCAACGTGTTATGTATTGCCATTCTTTCCCCCTAGATGGCAATCTACCTCCACTGTCATCCAGCCCAGCTGAACTGTTATAATAAAGCAGAAAAGAAGATAGTGTAGAGGCAGCTGAGTTAATTTACTCTGAACATTAATATTCCTTAAACAACAGAGGGTTTTACAATCTATTTTATTTGATGCAAACAGTATTTGGGGGCTCTGTTTGCTTGCAAAGATGCTGATTAAGATTTTTGGCAACAATAATAACACAGAGAGACCATAGTAATTTTATTAAGAGCTTTTATTATGGGTTTACAGGGACTGTAATGTATGTTCTGGGAGATTACTGGTTGTTGGAATGAGGTGAGGCAGCAGGAAGGAACCAGGAGGATGTAGTGCTTTTTGCTCGTCAGATAATCGATACTGGGACAGGCTGTTGGAGAGGATGGATGAACTGAAGCACTGGGCACACTGTATGCAAAATCCAGCCTTGTTGTATACTTCAAATCTCTGCATTGTACTATGCAAATGCAGCTTAACAGCAACTGTGGACTTTCCACTCTAAAAGTCATCCACAGCTCTTGTGCTTGAGCCCCATTACTGTCTGTGAAGAGCTTTTTAATAGGCAAGAGATGGATAAATGCTCATCTGCAACAAAAAGCTCCAGAGCTAGATGCAGAATCTACTGATCTTAATATGGGTTTGTTTGAATTGTTGGAATATATGCTATTTGTGTCATTTGGAATAAACAGTCTGGCAGAATTATCTGTCACTTTTGTTATTTAAACCACAAGTAATACCTTAAGACACAGTTATGGGTACAATAATTACAATTGTGGACTCATTAAATATTAATAAGCAATGAAAATGAAACAGGTTGTGCAACAGATCTGTGCACTGAGCAGAGAAACTGTCCTGACAATTGGTCCCTTACACTTTCAGAGATGCTATTGTGTCCCGTAACAAAGATGACTGTAGATATTACAGGAGGCTACAGTTATTCAAATTATGTAGTGCTTTCATAATTCATTTGTAGATTTCTTTCTAAACAATGCCCATCATAATGTCCTAAAATGATAGTGTTGTGAAATATCTTGCTCTGTCCCACCTACAGTTCAAACCCCAAAGGCAGCCCGCCCTCACAACTGATGGAACTTACCATTGCTTGCATTTTTGCTCAGATTATCACTCTACTGTTTATTGGCCAATCTGTTATCAGTCAGTTGTTTCATCTGATCAATTAAGTTACCTATATGTGGTACTTTTAGCACCAGGGTTAACTGGTAGTTGGATTTCTAAAAATGTCATGATATCAAATAATGTGATAGTATCAATTAATCATTTAACACAGATTGAAAAAAATATTCTTCTGTATTAGCTCTGCTTGCCCTGAAGCTATTGATGCCACCAACTCAATCACTAAGGTTTTCCTCCCACTGTCAGTCAACTGTTTTCGTTAATCCCAATAAACCATGGATGTCACGTTGGCTCTGTAGAATGTGCATGGCTGTGGGCAGTGGGTTAATTTCATAACTGTACCTAGTAAATATCACAAACAATGTTATGCAACTCTGCTCTTAAAAACTACTCATTCTTTGCACTCTGGACTAAAAGGCATTGTCTATTATAAACTACATTAACGTGGTGGCAGAAATAAAAAAAAATTAAGGTTTAAAAATAAATATCTTATGAATATTTGACGAATGTCTCTGTCTGTTGAGCATTAGCAGTGAATGCCAGGTTACATCAGTATTGTTTATCTTAGCCTACTTCGGGACATTGGACCACAGAGTGTTCTAGCAGGCACACAGCACATCGAACAGGGGTATGGCAATGTTTTTAGTCGGTAGGCGTCTTGCACTCTCTCCCTCTCTCTCTCCACTTGACTTTAATTCGGTGTAGTACGCGTCATCCTTACGGACTCGCCTCCACGCATTGTGGGCTACTTTCCACCTGGACCACTATAAAAATCAAACATAAACAAGCAAGAAAAAAAAAACACACACACACACACACACAAAACAAAAAAAGAAACAGATCCTAGATGATATTGCCCACGCCTTCATAACCACATCCCCTTCACCCCTGTGCCTTTTGGGGGACTTTTTGAGAAGCGGAGGGTGAATTTGTTTGATCACACGTTGTCTGGATAAGCTGATGTGAGCGCTGCATCAAGTGCGCGGTGGTGATGCTCCCGTATAAAACAGCCCGCCGTATTTTGGCACAGAGAGGGATGCATCAGTTTAACCCTCAGCTCTGCCCTCCGGACTCGCCCATACAGTATTTAGCCTAGATAAGTTGAGGGGATATGTGGTCGTATTATGAGGAATCCTACGCGCGATATTCCTGAGGATCACTCTCTGTTCGTTTTTTCTGCAACTTCGATGGCTTGAGTGGCCCATTTGCACTCATGCTCGCAGCAGAGCAGGGATGTAAGGTACGGGCCATCTACCACCCTTACATTGCACGGAGTAGCTGTTTCAGGTCGCTATCTGAGTGCCAATAAGAAAAAAAACTACTTTCGAAATGTGAATTATCGAGATTTGCTACTCATTCCACCGGCTTGCCTGTCCTATGCTACCGACAACGGGATTTCAAGAGGAAAATGATTGTGGCATAAACTATTTCTGGAGACGTCTGTCACGGATATCGCCGCCGAACTGGGCAGGGTGGATGGTTATTTCCCAAACAGTTCAAACCTATGTATACTGCATTCATTTGTTGGAAACGCTGCCTAGTATCTTCGAGAACAGCTCAAGAGGAATGCTGGTCCAAGATCTAATGCCATTTACTTTAAGTTTTTGGCCTTTTTTCTTTGGTCATTGCCTTCTCTCACTGTTTTTATTCTCATGCCAGGTAAGGATCCTGTTCAGGCGCTCCACTTGTCAGTTTACGCATGACAAGAGGTTACACTAATGTAACTGGAGTTTCATTTACTAATGGATTTAGAACTGTGGAGCTGATTTTTCCTGTAACTTATATGCTCATTGAACTGCAGTTAATATATAGTGCATTGTTTGTGTGTTTACACGAGATGTCATCGGTGCAGGGCATACCTGTATTTGGAAATACTGTCTGACATACATGCATGGGTAAAGATTCCAGTAAGGCATGAGAAATATAGCTATGCACAAGTACACATATATCCACACACAGACACTCAGCTCCCTTAAAGTGGGAACATGGAGTAGTTAACTGTGTTTTATGATAACAATATTCAGTTATCCCACCAGAATCCCTGCACCAGGCATATGCTAGTGATGAGTATTCTAACCTCTGCCCCGTGCTGCTGCCTACAGATAGTGGTGAGCTGTTGTTCACACGCAGGCAGTGTTGCCAGGGTTCATGTGTAATGTGATCTGCTTGAGTTTCCAAGTCCACCCACACACGCTCCTCGGGGCAGCCTGCTGCCCACTCTGTTGGTGGGTGGTTTCTTACAGGGAGCGGGCTGCAGCCATAGATGTGATACTATTTTGCATGTACTACATACACAGCAGCCCCAGTGACAACAAAACACTGGAGTTTCGATATGAAAAGAATGCTGAGAGGATATCCACAGTGCTACTAACTAAGAGGCTGCTGAAGTGTTTTGCTGATGGTACTTGTGAGTAATGCACTGGAGGACAGCGCCTCAGTCATTTGAATGTCTCTCTCTTTCTCTCTCACTCACCATAAGGGAGAACTCCAGAGGTCATGCTCACGGAGTGTGGCGGAGAAAGTTAGTGAACAGTGCCAGCTGGCATGCCACTGTAGAAGGTACCCACCCCTTCCACCACCACCACCCCCACCGCCTCCCCCGCGGCTACTGGGCAACACAGGTAAACTCCCTGATCACGCTTCAAGGTTTCACACCTGTCTTGCCTCAAGTCTGTCTGTCTCTGTCTGTTTGCTCTAACTCTGCAGTTGGATCTCACTCCTAGCCAGTCACAGGTGTCAAGCAACTGAGTAGTCTGCAGGAAATGTTTTGACGTGAAGAGTTTCCTTTTATGCACAGAAAAAAAAACATCAACCCCCTGAGATTAGTAAGTGCAGTTTTGCACATGTGAGTCTGTGCAAGTGATAGAGCCAGCAGGATGTTGACAGCTGAACACAGGACTAATTTATACCAGGTCAGACCTTGGGGAGTACCCAGCTGCCTGTGAAATCCATGCCTGCTGGGCTGCCAAACTCAGTGGTTCAGTGGTAGGGTTTCCCCCGGAGGACCCCTGATTAAAACATAAATGAGTTAATTAAATTAGCTTTAATTTGATAGAGATAAGGGGCTGATGAAGCAACCCAGGAGTTCCAGCTTCGTTTTGAAGTTGAGCTGGCGGCAATGAGGGTGTGTGTGTGTTAGTGCTTGTATACAACAAACGTGTATATCTGTGTGCCTAGTGCCTGTTGCAGCAGTTTTCCCTCAGTGCTCGCTCTTTAGCCCAGACAGATAGACAAACATTTATCACCAGCCCTCTCGCTGAAAGTTGATATGATTTGTATGTTGTCTCACACACCTAAATGAACAGTGCATTGAAATATGTGACAGGTGTTGCTGATGATGCAGCCATTCTGAGCTATTACTGTGACTCTTTAGAATCCCTCACCCTCACCCGCTCTTAATAATACGAGCAGGGAGGAGTACTTAATCTCCACAGTCTTAGCAGACAGCAATGGAAAGATTGTAGTCTTTTAGTTGTGATGATTTTTTTTTCTGTCTGGTCAGTTTTCTCCTTTTTCCCCTGACTCACCATGAGAGCTACCTATCAATAGAATTAAAGACCTTATCTGACTGTTGTCAAGGTCACTACATAAATGCTGTCATGGCCATCTGACTGCCAGCTAAGGTGGTGGTTTGAATGCCCAATTACAGCCTGCACATGAGTGGAACTCTGAGCTCTGTATTCACAGTATTTGTTGCCTCCATAAGCAGAAATATGATGATGAGCAGGCCAATTTTTTATTCCTTTTTAACTTAACACAGAAATGTTTGCAGAGGGTGGAGACATGAATAATTCACTTAAAGGGAGTTATTTTCCTCAGTTGTCAATTTAATCTGTACAGGCGCATAATTATCATGATATTCCTTCAGTAGCCCAATTTGCAGAGCAGTTAGAGCTGAAATTTTGCTTTAAACTTTAGTCTTTAAAAATGCAATGAGTATGCATAAAAAACTGGGACAATGACTGAGACCTTATCTATCTTATAAAAGTCTAAAGAATTTGGCAGTGTAAGTATGAGTCTGGGTGCTAAAACTGGTTTCCAAAGTCCCATCAAAGGAGTGTGCTATATCACAATGAAGTAGATCCCAACCACTGACTGAATTAAATCCCACAGCCGTTGACAAAACGCAGGATTAAAATGGAAGTTTGGCTGAGAGGAGCTTTTAAATTCGTAGTGACTTATGATGTGGTGTGCTGTACCGTGGAGAGCTGTGCCTTGTTATTTGCTCCACAGAAATGTGCTGTGTTGCCAAACAGTCTTCAGCATTACCAAGGAGTATTTGTTGCTATGGTGTAAACCTTTACTCTCATTCATAACAAAACACTACATGCAGGAGTTATGACTTTGTTACTGTGAATGTAGTACTGTATATTTTCTCAGGAACATGACATTAGAACAATCCCACGCTCGTATATATGCACATGGCTAAACAGATTTATAGATGGTGGGAGAGCATCAAACGCTGCAGATACGGAGGAGAGAAGTTTTGCATTACAGTTACAAAGTTGCTGATGCATATAATGTTATACAACATTCCTGGTGAGTGGTCTTACTCCACAGATCTAATGGAGAAAGAGCAGGGGGTTTCTGTAACAGTAATTGGTGTGGACAAGAGTGCTGGTGTAAGAAAGGCTGACGGGACCTTAAAAGATTTATGGTGTCGGGTTGGATATCTTTGAACACTGAACCTAAGACTTACAGTAGAGACGAGGTTATAGCTAATTCCCAACTCAGAACAAGAAAGAAAACCACCTCCTGCTGTTCTGTTATTGTGTCAGCCACTAAGGGTCTAATAACACCACTCAAATCAGTGTTGTGGATAAGGTGTTGATTGATTTGATTTTTCTACTGATTCTTTCCTTGTATGTCCACAGCGCTCTCTTCCTGACCCCTCTTCTCTCTCTTTCTAAGTGGCAGAGCCCATGGTGCCCTTGTTGAGGCCATGGTGGATGGAGATGGACATTATAGTGCTTGGAACAGTGGGCTGTGCCTCAGTTGTCTTCCTCCTCTCAGCCATCATCATCTGCTACAAGGCCATCAAGAGGTTAAGCACCACTCTTCCCTTTTCTGTTCAGTTTCTGTATTATTTTGGTTAAGTTCAGTCTACAGTAATATATTTAAACAAACAAATTCAAATATGAATCATGTGTAGTCTCCCATGGGAGACTGTACTATCTCTCTGTGCTTTATGTCAGAGTGACACAGGAGACTGCAGTGACCCTGTCATCGCCCTGCTGGGTCACACAAAGGTCAGAGGTTAGATAATGGAATGGGTTGTCACTGAAGAAGATCCACTACACTGAGTTACACAGAAATATTCTATAGTCTAAACTAATTTGTTGAGGTGCATGATGACCTGGCTTAACTACACTGTGTTGATTTTAATTTGCCTAAGTGTCTATAGCTTCCCAGACTAGGCAGCTATACTCATGAAAGGGAAAGCAAGAGGTAAGCAGAGGAATCCCAAGATGCACGACTACCATTTCCCCATTTGGCTTATTAGAGAAAAGGCTGCGTGAGGTTTTAGCCTGCAGCACAACCCAGACCCAGTTCTCTCTGTGACATTCAGGGAGCACGGTGGTACACATGCACTCTGACATCCACTTAATGTTGGCAGACATTTGACAAACACATACACACACATGCCTACATCATGCAGAGCACTGCACATGCAAAACAGAGGCATGCAGAGGATACCCATAGATTCACATATATATATCAAAACATATCTTTATGTATATATGTACATCACTGTGACTTATGTACATTATTTAAAATGTGGCTTGAACACTATTCACACACTCATATGAGAAAAGCCACAGATGTGTGTGCTAGAGTAGCTACTTCTATGTTTTATTTATGTGTATTTAAATAGATTTACTATGTTACTTTATTATATTTATGGGACAATATTAAGGCTGCATGACAGATATGGCTTTCCTCAGCAGAACTCTATTTCTTCTATCTTTAAACAACAAATAGGCAAAGCCAGGCAGCGGAAGTAATGGGTGGTTGGCTCAGGAATTCATTATGGCAATTCTCCAGCCCCCTGTGTAGCCAAGGGGCACCTTTTTAATGCAGCAGTGGTAGGAAAGTTGGGCTCTAGCCCCAAACCCAAGTCATTATTTATGAATTAATTTGCGCAGTCATTCAGTCGCAGACCACATCTTTTATACATGCAAACGGGTCGTGTCCTCAAGCTTTGTGGGCTCTAGACTGCAGACTTTGTGCCTTGCCAAGCTGCCCTCCATTGTGAATGAGAAGGGGAAAATACACAGGTCCAGACAAGCCCTCATCAGACATTTATTAGTCACCAGCCAATAGCACAGCAGTCAGGGAAAAATGTGATTCTTTAAACATTTGTCATGGATGCTCTAATCATCCATCGTTCCTGAGAGGAAGGGTAAGGAAACAATACAGAAAAAAGGACAGATAAAATGTTGTCTAGCCAAGCAAGCAATGCCAGTAATTGAGTGGTTTAGTCAATAACGATGTGAGATAGTGTTTTTGAGTGAGAAAAACACACTCAGTTATATATAGCACTTCCAGCCCCTTCAGTGTTCTGGGCTTTCCCAATAAAAATCAGTTGGCCAAGGGCCGACAGGCCAGCTAATTTTCATTTTCAGCAGGCACCAGAGGAGTTAGCTCTGCGGGTCCCAGCCCTCTTGGCCTTTTGTTATTTTTTATAATCTTTGTCTGCCAGTCATCTGTCAGAAGCAAAGGGGGCTGGAAAGAAAAAAAAACAAACACTTACATACAATTCTATTCAGTCCACAGCACTAGGGAGGCTGGTGTGTGCAAGCATAGAGAAGAGGATTCAGACAAGACACATGCTGCGTTTCAGTGTTGCTGTGCCATCTGAAGCAAAAGACATGATGCTGCAGTCCAGGCTGTCAGCCATCCAAGAAGCCAAAACAAACAAAACTCAAACCAACTGACTAATGACGCTAGATGCTTTTTGCAATCACTTTGCTTTGGGAGGATTGTCCAGAGTGATAATACATCACAGTTGATCCTGTCCAAGGGCAATAGAGTATATCCAAAATACTCGACCAGAGACACAATAAAAGGAAAAAACTTGTGAGGCAAAATTGTTTAAAATGGTTTTCATTATTAATCTCCTCTGTTTTATTTTCTAAATTACAATTCCACCACCGTCCAAATTTGTGACAGATTTTTACAGTCTGTTTTTTTTTTTATTCCTTTGAACCATATCATGTTACTCTAATGTGCAGATGGCTGTATTAATTGTAAACAGCTCAACACATGTCCCAATTTCACAACGATCCATTCCCCAAACTTCAAACAGGAACACGTGCTGTGATTGCACAGCTTTGATATGAAATATTCATCTAACCTGTGAAGTGTTGTGTTGCCACCTGCCATGTGTCAACAGCATGGCATTTATTATTGAAGACCTGTGTTGAGGTCGGTTTGAGGCCCTAGTGCTCTGCCCTGTGTGGTGGCTCAAAGCAATGTGGTCAGTCTGATAGGGCAAAAGCACCTTCCAGTGCTGTACAGCATTTTCAAGATAATAGATAAAAAATGAACCTGTGATAAATATCGTCATTACTTTTTTTTCATTACTGAGCTTCAAGGCTGTTGCATAACATTGAACGAGAACTGACCTCACAAACTCTCTGTTCCAAGTAGAAGAATTCCCTGACTGGCTGTAAACAATCCCATCAGTCCCTTGGAAACAACTTTGGTATATCCCAACTCCCCTAGCTGCAGCTGCATCAGCCAGTCACCTCCCCTGTAGCAGAATGTGTTTCCACCCTGGGGCTGGACAGTTTCCTTTCTCAGGCTTTCCCCGGGTCCCACAGGGACACAGCAAGCAGCATCTGTCCTACATGGCCAGTGTGTATCCCTAGTGTCCTGAGCCAGAGGACCACTCCCAGGTGACAGTGTCCCTCAAGAGATCTTAGCCTCACATTTTGCTTATAACTTCTAGATATTACATCCAACAACCTCTAACCATTAGAAACTAAATGAGTCAGCAGTGTTCAATAACAATGTCATTTATTTTTGGCAATAAAATACATGACATTCTAAAATATTAACACTATATCATGTTATGCTATGTGAGACTATACAATGCCATATAAAGCTCAAGTGACCAGTAATACAATTAAAATAGACACAAAATGACAACATGTTCATGAAGATAATGCAAACATGCTGATGCAAAACAGATGTAAAGTTTTCCATGTTCGTCTTCTGTCATGTAAATGAATAAATAAAATATCCCTCTGCCTTCTTCAAATTAAAATATGTCTTTGCTTATAGCTGAGAAACTAGTCTAGTACTAGAGGAAATATTGGAAGAGGAAAGCCAGAACCATTCCTCTTCTGGAAAATATGAATATCTTCATTGCAATCCATAATACTTGTTTATTGTTTAGCCCCCTACTGTGATTATTCTTTCATTCAGGAAAAAGTTTTTAAAGCTTGGCAGAGATCCTGAGGGTGACTTTGGTGGCAGATGAAAGTTCTTTCTTGTTTATCCTCAACTGAAAAATTGGATGGAGTCAAGCTGAGTATGATTTCTGAGGAGCTCTGATGAACACAGGAGGTGGAGGGGTAGAGCACTGAAATGACAGCTGAAAGCAGCCAAAATAGGAACACTTTAATAACCTGACAGCAACAACACACTTGTTAAACAGGTGTAGCAAATAGAGGCTGGCTAAAGTCTATGACAGTAACCAAAAAAGACAGATGACAAATTGAGCTGACACCACAAGAGTGATAAATTCATATTAAATGTGCATGAGAATGAAACGTCTTAATAGAAAATTTACTACATCGACAGACCAGCAAGAAATATTCATGTTTTACATTTTGCTTGTCTTAAATTGATTATAATTCAGATTATTGATTCAGAAGCTGTATGTAATGTAACGACATAAAATAAATACTATAATTCTCTAAAGTCAATTTGTGGACTTTAACAGGCAACTATCAAGCCATAAAATATAGGGTCTAATTCAGTATTATTCAACACCATGTCAAATGTCTGTCTTAAAACTAACCTGTGTATATTTTGATAAACCTTGGCCACTGTAGCTACAATATACTAAAATGTGGTGAATAGCAGCACTACTCCTAAACTTATTTCATTTAGACATCAACATCTATCCAAAGTTGATGAACATTATCCACAGGTGTTGAATTGCAAAAAAGATGTGTGATTTCTTCTTTAAGAAGTTACATGAAAAGAAAAAAGTAATGATTTGTTTGCACACCTCACAAATACAATCTCAACAAAGAATAAACATAATGAACTTCACAATTGTAGTTTTTTTTGCAGTTGTATTGAATTGCATTTTGTCATGTGTGAGCTCATGTTACCCTGTAAGGATTCCCTCTCAGCACCATGCCTGAGAAGGGAAAATGAGTTGTGCTGGACTGGACTGAGAATGACTGTTTGTCAGAGTTGGGCTACTCCGCAGTGGCTTTCAGAAGAGAGGGGACACTGAACTAAGATGTCGCTCAAGGGTCCTCTGTGCCATGCAAGGCACTGTACAGTGTTGAGTGGGACAATGACTGTACTAACTGTATTCAGATCTGTCTCTGAGTTACATAACAACAAGCAGGGCAGAGCAGCCAAGGGGGTTGTTGCAGAAGCCACAGTACACTGGACAAATATAATAACAACCACAAAAGGCAATGAAGAGTGCATGAAAAGGGCTACATTGAATGATCGTGCTCTTCATAGACCAGTAGCAGCTAGGGGACTGTGTGTTGTAGCTTTATTTTGCATCAGTATAGCACAACCAGTGTTGAGAATGAATTTCACAGGGGGTTATATATTGATGTTAGTCCCAAATTGTTTTGACAGCCAAACACATATTCATTACTTAGGCCAAAGATTGCATCTACCAGTCAGAGTAGGTAATTACCTTATCCCCTGTGTTGCAACATATTTTTCTCTCTTGCAAAAATGACCTTTGAACATTGAGCTTATTAGAAAGATTTGGTGAGACCAGCGTATCCACCCAGAGCAGCCCAAGAAATCAAATCAGCTTAAAGGTTAACAGTCTCGAAACTCTGTTTAATACTATGCCCTTTAGCTGAGAGAAAATGTAACCTCAAATCTCCTTAGTCAAGGAATTTATTCTCATTGTATGAAACTGTTTATTTTCAGGAAACCACTAAGAAAAGAAGAGAACGGGACCAGTCGTGGAGAATATGCTATGAGCATCCGTAACAAGAAGTCCATTGGTACCAACAACACTGTGGTATAGACTGTCTCCTGTTAAACACAGGAAGAGACATCACTATTACCGTCTCTCACCTTCCCCCAAATAAAACTATTCCTTCTCACCCAAAATGCAACGGGGTTTTACCCAAGGTTCTGAAATAGGTAAACGTTCCCTCTTTGCTTAGCATGTTGCCCTGACTGAAGACACCTCTGAGCTCAAAAGGAGTTGTACAAGACGGAAGGAAAAAAATCAAGGCAGAAAGGAGGAAGAGCAAGATCCACAAAACCCCATGGTGTCAAAAGTGGCACAGCATGCTGAACATTATGCTCTTAGTAACTGCAAGTGTTGCTGACAGGCTGGTTGGCTACTGGCTGGAGAGGAACTGTCTGCCAGTCTGTCGCAGATCCAGACCTCACGCACTGTTGACATCTGCAGGAATAACGGACAACATAGCAGCCCTGCAGTCCCGTGGGCAGTCAAACAAGACAGCCCATCACACACAATAAATAACGTGCATGCAGTTTTTACAGAGAATGCAACATTTTTTTTATATTTCAATATTCACATTGTCCATCTTTTGTTCTCCATTTTTGAGACAGATGCTTTGTGAGAGGCATAATGTTACTGTCGCTCCTGGTTCTGAGATATGGATTCATCTGACTATGCAATTTAAAGAAATCCATATAAAGATAGATATAAGAGGAGCAATGACATCAACATGGGACATTGTGGTTATTTTACCATGCCAAAAATGCCAATGAAGACTTAGGCTAAATGTAAAATACTTCAGTCATTCACGTATTTATTTGCTCTATTTATTTACTTATCTACTTTTGAATTTATTTTTCTACTTAAAATAAAAAAACTGTCTTGTAAGTTAATAACATCTTGATAAATATTGGACATCTTATAGCTCTGTTTTTTAAGTGAATAATTTATAAACCATATAGTTCATTTGTGATGTTCCAATGCTTTAAGCCTGCTGTCAGACACTGATGCAGAAAACAAGTTTTGGTATCTGTTGTTTTGTCTCTGGGTGTTTGCTATGTGTGTCTCTGTTTCCTTGAGAAAAAGCCAGGGGTCTCTATGATGTGATATGTGAATGTGTGTTCTTTGAACATTATACCTGTGCTGCATCATATGCCAGTCCCCATTTTTGATTTGTTAACTCAGTGCAAGCCCCCCAACAAGTTAAATGTGCTATCACAGGTCATGTGGTTCAGTCTTGTTGAGTTTGGGGGTCAGCTAGATGCCTTCAGCCATGTTTTGTTTGAATTTGACAATCTTCATTTTTCTACCTGTCAAAATGGGCATAGTCCATCACTATAAAAACAGGGGACATGAGCCCAGGGCTGACCTTGTGACTGGTGAGAGACAGGAGACTTAGCCAATAACCAGAGATCAGGTTGCACAGTGGATGGCCTCACCAGGGATGTGTGTGACTCAGTCC
Source organism: Ctenopoma kingsleyae (assembly GCA_032353495.1). Lineage (NCBI taxonomy): Eukaryota > Metazoa > Chordata > Actinopteri > Anabantiformes > Anabantidae > Ctenopoma > Ctenopoma kingsleyae. The sequence goes on along the minus strand of JAUBNQ010000004.1, from coordinate 10,425,440 downwards.
TGTCACAGGCATCCTCCACATCCCCCCTGGAAAAACACAACTAAGCTGAACTGGAGCATCACTCAATGCTGCTCTGCTTTTTTACATTAAATCTGCGTGTGTCTATGCGTGCGTGTGTGTGTGTTTGAGTGTGTGTCTGTCTGTGAGTGTGCATGCGGATGAGTGTACTCAGTGAGAGTGGGATGTACTCTGTGATTCTTAGTTAAGTATAGATATTGGCTAAACTGTGGAAAATTGGGGAAAAAAAACATATGCTTGCATCTAAAAATGCACAGGTATTAGCTAACAGTATACTCCCATGTACCTATATGAGAGAAATGATGGATGCATGAATGTAAATATTGATATTTAAATATCTGCCTTCTGGACTGTTAATTCATGTACAGTGTAACAGAACCTATGTTTATACATAGTAAAATTTAAACAATGTGCTACCATTTAGAATTATGTCAATGTTGTCATGTTGATGGAGCAAGCCATTAATGTATATATGGCAATTACTAGTACATACGCAATTTATGCATTATACCAAACAGATAGAAAGATGTGCATAAGTTGATTTCATTGCTGCGTTTTTCAGTTGTAAAATAAAAGTGTACATAACAACAGACCTACAGTCTATTGTGTTTAAAGAGATATGTGGAGATATAAATCTGTTATATTGTGTCAGACAAACGGCTCCATATGAGGGGAAGGTGATAAAAATGAGATTGTTATATTTAGAGGTATGCTGGCCGTGTCTCGTGGGCCCCCCGCATTGGAGGACAGGTTTTCAGTCTGTCTCACACAGTGCATCTTTAATGAACTACCATTATCAAGTGTATCCATGGGGCTTAATGGTGCCAACATGTAAACTCATGGGTCACACATTGTGCTAGTTCTGGGCTCAATCAGTAACAATGTCACAAAAAGCAAGTGTGTGAAGGGTTTGTGCTGCTAAAGCAAGAACACAAGTTGACATAAAATTAGAATTTCATAGGAAGATAAAAACTAAGTGATAAACATCTCTGCGAGAGGTTACACTGTTACATTAAATCATAGATTATTAAATCATTTCTATTTAATTTGCAGATTGTAGGTGCTACTGTGAAGCTACCAAGTGAGTAAACTTGCACTATAGAGGCTGATGCAGAACAGCACTGCAGAGGAATGCCAATGAATTATAATGTGAATGAGGAACCAAGGAGTACTTTTCCTTCCCTACTTTAGATGTGCCACTTGATGGTAATGCCAATGGACACTCTGAGCAATTTAAACATTTATGCATTGTCCAGGCAGGGCGCTGTGGATTTAACTGTCATAAAAGCAAAGTGACAGCACTATGCAGGGGGAACAGGGATTGTCACTGTCGCAACAAGCTTTATAAGGCTCTCAGAAGGTATTTCCATAGAGTAAAAAAGACACTGATCACATATTCTTTAAAATTTGGATTCTTGAAATTGCTTCCATACAAAACTACTGGTTAGTTTTAACTGCTGCAGCCTGTATAAGAGTACCTCTCTGTTGCTCTTTAATCAAGAAATATCTTTGATGTACACACTGTACATTGTGCTGGTCCATCAATGTGTATGTGTGTGTATGAGAGCTTGCTCAGTCGCTTTAAAGTTGACCTTCACAATCTTTGAGGACCCACTCACACCCTCTCTACTTCAGAGGCCTTTGGTCAGTGTTAATTACCCTCAGTACCTCCAGCTGCCTGCTCATCAGGTCAGCAGGTCTTCCATATGGTCCTCCAGGAAGTAGCAGGCAGGCAGGCAGGGGCGGGGAAAGTTCTGGATACCTGTGGGACACTGATTACATAAGCTGCTGCTAATGAGAGAGGTTCTTTCAAAAAGGGCTGCGAGTTCAAACGATCACAACGGTGGCAGTGGCTGACAGATGCAACCCCAGAGCAAGGAGGACTTGATTAAATGTGCATGTACACACCTGCGCACACCATCACTTTAATACACACTCATACACACAGATGCACACAGCAGGCAAAGGGCTCTTTGATGAGCCAAGGCTAGAGGTTGATGAGAAGGGGCACACCGCCTGATTCAGCTAGCTTGGGGGTCACCAGGGAGTGTGTGTATGTGTATGTGCCTGTGTGTGTGTTCACTGGTCACATTATGTGTTATTATACTACTGACTCACTTGCCACACACTTCTCAATAAAGGTCTTCTTATATATACAGTGACTAAAAGCATATTGTTTAAAAATATATGTAAATCAAATTTGGCTTATTTTTGTCCAATAAACCAATTTCTCCTTGCAGAATACATTTATATCATCAGATCTAATTCACCTTAAAGCTTGATAATAAAACCCTTGCAGCAGTGAAGATCAAAACAAAGATTAATGTGCTGTTCAGCTTTCTAGCCCTGCTGTCATGTCATCTGTTATTCTCAGACAAGAGCTTTGTGATAATGCGGTTAGACCTCACAACAATGCTTAATCACAACAAACCACATTAGGCCTAAGGTAATTGTGTTTGCTTGGTATATACGGGGGCCTCTCTGTTTCGCCACTGCCAGTGAACTGGGGGATGGAGAAGGACGGTGGAGGCTTTTCACTTTGAGGCAGGGAGGGGGGCATAACCGAAATAGTCTTGTTTACTTCCAATGTCTGGCTCCACCTTATCGAGTTACAAAGCTGCTGCTGCAAGTCAGATTGGCCTCTGATTGATCTGAGCTCTGATGGCAAAAGGCACCATGACTGACAGCCTGACAAGGATCTCAGACGGGAGCTGGGTAATGCATGTCATGTTATTTTCCAGGAGACACCTGAGGTTTATCGTCCAACAGAGTAAACAACAGAGCTGATGTTATCACTCTGCCACCTGCATTATGGTAAAATGGACATTTTCCACATCAGTTGGGACATCAAAGGGCAGTAAATGTCACATTTGAATTTTAAAGAGGTCAAAATTCATAAGAAAGTGTCTCAACATTTAGAAAAACTCGTACTTTTATTATTCAGCTTGCAACCAAGCAACTTAAAAAGTGATATGAATATGAATTCCACAGAGTGGGCATATGTAAGTTCAACAAGCATTTGCTTTCATGACCCTCATTATTACTAACGTGGCTCTCTTGGTCATCTACTGAATCTTCAAATCTGTTGAACACAACAGTTGGGCACCTGAAACAGTTATGTCACAAAAGCCTACCAGACGTTTAATTATCACTTCCAGTGCCAGTTCATTAAAATAGCATAAATTTACTGTACATATAAAGGTTTTATTCTAAAAATGCTGAAAATGATTCAGTCCGAAATAATCCCACACAGCATCATTTTACATAAGAGTCCTTTTTTTTCAACTAAAGCAGATGCATGCGGTTCTGAGGACCTAGATGACCCCGAGGTGACCACAGAGCAGGTCACATGGGGTAGAACTGTGAGGCTGCCTCAGATGACTGAATTTCCACCTGAGCCATCTTGAACTGGGTGCACTGCAGCCATTTGCGCAAAGCAAACGGAGGAGCTCCAGATGTCTGGCCCTGCAGACTCTGGTGGTTCACCCTGTTCTGAATGGCCTGGAGACGCAGCTGCAACCCTGCAGACAGATGCTAACGAAGGAAGGAAGGGAAGATATTTTAGTTTACAATTATGTTGACGGTTAATTATTGAGCCTGTTATTATTCATTTGCATTACTAA